>CAXIVR010000001.1:326382554-326575054 GCA_964035755.1 Teleogryllus oceanicus | reverse complement strand
CTGGTTTGTGAAGGAATTAAGGAACTGAAGAGATGTGATGCGTGCCGATGGAAAGAAAGTAAAGTGAGAATCGATGCGGAGGTGAGCATGGTGAACAATCTACAAAATCTAATTAGGAATTGTAACGCTAAGGACTGGGAGAGTTTCAGAGATCAGTCGGGAGACGAGTTACATCACGTGGTGGTGCAGTTGCAACGAAACATCCGGCGAGGGCTTTCGACAGTATTATTGTGAGTAACGCGTCCACGAAGTCGACTGTGTGGAGAGCAGAACATCAATAATACCCGGATAGAACGAGTGACGAGTGGATAACTGCCGAAGGCCTGTGGTGACCCGAGCAGAACAAATTTATTTATTTATTTATTTTTATTTTACGTCAAAAAACAGTTAAAAACTGCGTATGACGTGCTATGGGGAAAAGTGAATTGTGTGCACATTTTCAAAATTCAGTCATCCCTACACTAAGTCATATACTACTTAAATTTTGAATTTTTGAAAGGGAGAAAAAAAACTCCCATGTAATAAAATCTATTTTCAAGGATAAACAAGCAATAAATTTTGAATTTTGAAAGGGAAAAAACTCCCATGTAATAAAATCTATTTTCAAGGATAAATAAGCAATAAATTTTGAATTTTGAAAGGGAGAAAAAAACTCCCATGTAATAAAATCTATTTTCAAAGATAAAGAAGCAATAAATTTTGGCTCTTATTACTTCCTGCCGCGACAACATGGAAACGATAATTTGAATAATTGTATTTCCCACTGAATTCTAGAAGACGTGCACAGAAAATGAAGTTACATTTATGTCCAGAAGCAAAACAAGGGGCCATCTCAGCATTTGCTCAATGGATCAGGGAAACTGGACGAAAAACCTGATCGAGATGGGGAAATCAAGCACCGAGAACAGTCGAGCGACGCCGAAACCCGCCGGAGACTCCCCGCCCACCGAGGCGCCCGTGGTTAGCAGTGTCGCCGATCCAAGAGTCAGATTTCTATGCGTTGAGCAGTCTTTTTAGGGTAATGGTAATAAGGGTAGCAGTGATTCATTAGCATTTAAGGTTGGAAAAGCGAAAAGAGACGCATATTGTAATGAAGAGTTTGAAATAAAGTATTTTATGTTCTTTGTATTATAATTTGCATTTGCAATGTATATACACGAATACCCAGAGCCCATTCACGAAAAAGATTACCTGTCCCCCATCTTATCTTAAAATCACTGTTGTATCGGACCGAAAATAAGGATCCATCACAATATATATTGTAACACACCCACCTACCTACTTTACCATACGTGGTGGGTCGTGATAGCATGAATGTTCGTGAAGCGAGCTTAAAAATCTCAGGAAGCAGGATCTTTCGGGTATGAGAAAGGTCTGAACCCTTAACACAATGAATCAAATAAAATACGAATACTATGAACATATATTCAATGGGAAAATTTACAGTGACGCAATTTCATAACAGGTAATTGCACTTTAAGTAGCTGGTCACTGAAAAAAATGAAACAAGACGAAAAAAACAAAACATATAGGTGTCACCTCGACTGCCTGAACACACTTTCATCAACTACAATTTACGATTTGATCACTCCTTTCTGAGTTTTTCCACTGCCAAATTATTTACTCTTTTGGCCTCTAGTTTTCCGTGCACGGATTTTTTTTCAAATGAGTTTGATACTTGTTTCAAAGAAACCCTTTCACAGCTTTGGGCTTCGCACTCACTATAACACTGAACAAAAAAACAACAACGTGGCATTCACGTTACTTAATTCAGATCCTTTTTACATGTCACAAAAGCAATTACTTTAAACACAATACAACAAATTGATATTTCCAGATAATATTAACTGTACAACAATATGAAAATCCTGAATCATTTATGTAAAATTGTACAAGGTATGGCCTCTTTAAATGAATCTAATGACACGTGTAGTAAATGACCTGGAAACTGCCACTCACCCAGTTCGAAATACTTCTCCCACCTATTCTAGACGTTTCACCCACTTTTAACACTGATTGTCGTGTATTTACCACTATCCTCTTTCCCCAGCTGATCGCTGCATAAACGTTGCCAGTTCCTTTACCTCAACAGCTCCGCGTCGCTCGCCTGTCGGTAACCTTGGGGATTTTCTGCCGCTCGCCCCGCGTTGCCGCTTCGTCTTCGCGTGCTGTGCCGCGACGATAGCATTTTCCTTCGCTCGAACACCCGCCAAACCTCCAATTTCCACACCCTTCTCTCGTTCCGAATCCGTCGTCACCAACACTTTTGAAAACTTCGCGCAGTGTGAAAGTGCTCTTCCGTGACTACCACGGAACGTCGGCGGCGTTATCGGTCATGGCTGGTGGGTCGTGGAGGGGTGGCAGCGAGAGGGGTGAGAGACGGTGGCGGAAGGTGTGAAAACGCTAGTGGTCAGTAGAAAGGTTGCGCCGAGTAGTGTTGCATGGGGGGATAGTTAAGGAGATATATAGAGAGAAGTGGTAGTCGGAAAAGTTGCTCCTAGTGGTGTCGCACGGAACGATGAGATTTGGAAAGTGGGGCAAGGGACAGAGAAAGTGGACTGTGAATCGTGCGTTCATGAGCTGCTGGGCCAGCAAGGCGCATTTTCGGCACCTGATCTTAACTCGTCAATTTCTTTATGAAAAGGAGGTGGACGGAGGGTGCTGGTGCTGGGGTCGGAGGAGCCGACGCCAAGTGCCGGAGAATCGTCGGCCTCCGGGGCGGCGGGCGTTGCTGGCGTCACTGTCTGGGGGCCGTAGCGACCACTGCTGCGGAGGTCGTGGGAGCTGTGCGGAGCCGAGGGATTGTCGGCCACCGTCACGGCTGGCGGCGCTGGTGTAGCTGCGCCTGGGGCAGCTGCGAGTATTAGTGTCGAGGCCGAATGTACTCGCAGCATCACGGGCGAGTCGCGACCTGTGGCGTCAGCGAGATTGCGGACTTGCGGTGCCGTTGTAAATGAGTTCGCGGCCGACGCCAAACTGATAAATACTGAACTGAGACTGCCTCTGAGGTCTCGATTTAATAAGTTCTCAAAGTGATTGAACTACAGAATGGGTTATTGCCTCGTAGGCTGCGATCGGTGGTGGAGGAGCGGTGTCGTGAGTATCGAAGCAACTGGCAGGTTGATCAGACTGTAATGGAGATTTGTGTTTTTTTTTGTAAATACTAGTTAATTTTCCGTTTTGTGATTTTTTTGTTGATTGACGTTTCTGTTTTGGAGGGGAGAAAATGGAGTCGTGAATTTGGAGATAACTGCCAGGTTGCTCAGAGTGTTAAGAATGATTTGTGTGTTTTTTTTGTAAATATTAGTATATTTACACTTTGTGTGTGTGTGTGTGTGTGTGTGTGTGTGTGTTTGTATTTGACTTTGTTTCGGAGGGGGCAGGGAGGCCCTCCCATATTCATTTAACATGTAAGAACGAGGTGTTGGTCGAGAATTAAACAATGTTTGTTTTCTCTAAATGCACTCGGGTTTCTTATTTTGGAAGAACGTGGGAGCAACGCAGAAACGAATCTCGCCCTTAGTCCCTGATTTCCATTGCAGGAAATCAAAATCAAAATTCGCATACTTTGCCGACGACCCCAACGAACGAAGGACCCTTGCCGCGGCCGAGCACCAGAAAAGGGCCACCACAAACGCGCACCAGAAATATTGGGACGTCGCAATATATAAATTTAGTTTAAGCATTTTGTATAAAATGACTGAGAGTTAAGTCAGTAAGCAGCATAGAATATTGAAATGTAAAACTACTTTGCAGGAAATGTACTTCAAAATGTTTCATTCAATACATAGAAATATAGATGGATTAAGTCTTGTTGAAGAAATGTGTAAAAATGTGTGTGATTTGCAAAATATATGAAGGTACTAAATATTAATCCTTTTTTTACACCACTGTTGTTTTATGATTGCCAGATTATTGTCTGAGAGATAATATATTTCAAATCACATATTATGAAAAAATTGCTTTGTTGATTTTTTGGGTCCTTATCTAGTTCATAACATATAATTTTGATTTTCGCTCTCTGCTTCTTCACACCATTTTTCATAAGTAAAATCACTCTCCTCGTTAATTTAGGATGTACAAATGATTAATTATCAAGGGTGAATTGACTCTTGGAATATTGACCTCACAAAACCATACCAATTGTCGTAAATAAAATTACTCTCTCCTCATTAATTTAGGAGACACAAACAGTTAATTCTGGAGTGTGAATTCACTTTTGAAATATTGACCTCACAAAAATTGTAATTATACCATTTCGTTTTACTTACTCCTCAGACTTCCGTTTCTGCCTCATACTACAATTCTGGAAAAGAAAGTTAGTAAAGAAATTCTGGTAAAGAAATTTAAGTATTTGAATGATTTTTCACACATTTCTTCAATAAGATTTAATCTATCTAGATATCGATGTATTGAACGAAACATTTTGAAATAATTTTCCTGCAAAATAGTTTTTTATTTCATATTTGATGCTGCTTACTGACTTAAGCCTCACTCATTTTATTCAAATCCCTTAATAATAATGCTTATATTTAGGAATGTTTTATATTTATAGTGTTTAACTCTTGCAACATTAAAAATTCATAGGGTTCACAAAAAATAGATCTGCACCAATATTTTGGTGTCCATTACTCTTGTCATGGAAAGAAAAAATTTGGAGCCTTTTTCAGATATTTAAAAAGAATAAATTGGATTAACTTCAAGAAGGAAAGCAAAAACTACTCTATTTCAAGAAAGAACACAAAAACTTGTCTACTTATAAAAAATAGTAAATTCAAAACAAGAGTTTGCCAAAGTGGACCAGTAACATATCATTTTCTGACCTGTGCTTAAATAGAAAAAAAAATATGAAGAAATTTTGAGCTCTCGACGAAAAAATAATTGTGTGAAAACTGCGTTTATTTCAAGCAGAATTACATGAAAACTACACATTTTGAAAAAATTGTACTTAGCTGTGAAACTTAAATTGTGAAAAATTGTACTTAGCTGCATTATGAAGGAATAATTACAGGAAAATATTCACCAGAAATATAATTTTCAGATTATAATTAATTCTTTATGTTGGGTTTATAACTTGCCTAGTTTTATTTCATTACTAACTACTACTTCTTAATTACTACTCCAAAAACTGGTCTAGTTTATGGAGATTCCTTCCATTTTTAACTACTCAATAATTTTGTTATTGTTTTCTTACTAAACAACTTTATTAATGGGTGCTCAGTTTTTTTTCTTTCCAAATTTCAGTTCTCTTTGGTATGAAATTTCATAGTTGTTGCAATTCCTCAACATAACGTTATGGATATTCCTGTGATATATTTGCATAACGGTAACCAATTTGTCAATTAAGACAGCTACAGAGGAGGAGCAAGAAAATGGAAAAGCAGGGTCAAACCTTCTGATAAAGTAAGTTCATTGACCATTAATAATAACACACACTATTATATTACATTTACTCTTAAATTTAAATAGAAATTATGTAATTGTTATTCTAAAATAAACCCATTTCATTTTCCCTCCACTACAGTTTCATGGCATACCCTTTTTCAACATTTTCAAATAAGGTTCCAGAGACCATGAATATTGTGGGTTTTGCTTCTTCAGATAGAGTTTCAGACCTTACAATGTTAACACTACCCTTGCACTGTCAAAGATATAAGAATTAGTTGTTAGAGACGGTAAGTCTCAGAGCAAAGGAGCTACCTAATCACATTCCAGTGAGAAATCTTGCACTTATCGTTGCATCAAGCCTTAAAATAAAAATCCACATAATATTTTTAATTGAATTAATGATATGAAATAATAAATTAACAATATAGTAATTGTTGTGTAACCTACAAAAGTTGAGCTGTACAGTATTAAAGTTCTGAAAAATATTCCATATTGTTCTCAATTCTGCCTTGTGTCAAATTGCATGCTTCTTTCCATTTAATATTGATTACATTTTGAATTCTTCATGCCATCTCATTCTGTATTACGTGTCTTCTAGTTGTGTCCAATATTCATAAGTTCATGCCTTTCTCCAAAACGGACGAATTCCATGCCGTGTGTCTAAAAATGAGAGTTTTGCTTGAGAGCTCTGGCTTTTAAAAGAGATTCAGGCATCATTTCTTCCAAAATACATTTGTTGATGGCTTATTCAATGAATTTACTGTAATTTCCTCCAACACTACATTTCAAAAGCATCTATTTTCTTCTGTGTATAGATCCTAGAGCCCAACTCTCAGAGCCAATGAGGAATATCACCTTTTTTAGTAGCTTGATTTTAGTCTACGTAAAAAACCATGAGTCTTTCATGACTTTATTACTCTTTTTTGAGAGAATTTACTTTTATGAATTCACATTTTTTACTCTATATATTCAATAATTCTTTTTTATTTCTTCAGTTATATGTCCATCTCCTCAAAACTCCACATTGTTTTTTGAGTTTATTTTGTCACTATTTATCTGTATTATCTTTTCCTGTCCTGTTGTCATTACAATGGTCTTTTCTCTCTTCTTCTTTTTCTTTTCTCAAGTCCTGATTTCTGACTTTCTTTTATCACTTTCTGTAATAGCTGTTCTTGTTCATTCTTGCTCTCTACCATTATTTTAGTGTCATCTACAGAACTAATATTATTGATTCGGTGTCCTCCAATTTGAATGTCAATGTTCATTGCATCCAGTTTCACGTCTTCCAAGATATATTCTGTGTGTAAATTGAAAAGGCCTGGAAAGAGGACACAAAGTTGTCTGACTCTTTTGACTGTAAACCACCAGGTGTTTCCTTCTATTTGAACTATTGCTTTTTGATCTCTATGAAGCTTTAACAAAGCATTAACAAAGTTGCTATATGCCCTAGTACGCCCATATTTGTGAAGGTTATCAACAATGGATTTATGGTCATCACAGTTGAAAACTGAGTCGTTCAAAAAAACATGTACAAGTTCTTATGGAATTCTCTGCACACTACAATTTTCCATCTAATATTTGCTATCTGGTTTCTGGTTTCCCCACCATTTCTGCACCCAGCTTGTTCTGTTGATGGTTCTTTTTCCATAAAAGTTTTGTCTTGTTAATTATTTTAAGCACTATCCTGTTTTTCCCATTATCCTAATTATAATTGAATCAACCTACCTTTTTTGTTAGATTGATGGGTATGCAATCTGGTTCAGGAGCTTTACCATTCTGTAACTATCTAATTGCCTACATTATTTCCCCTTTTATTATTGTAGGTTCTTCATAGCTTCTTGCAATGAAATGTTTATCTTTATTAGGATCCCTTTCATTTAGTTGTTCAGTATATTCTTCCCGTCTTTTGCACAATTCCTTATGTGTCAAAAATTGTTCTAATTGGTTTATAAAAGTGGGTGGGAACAAAATATTTTTGTTTCCATCAGCAACATTGAGTATTGTTACATTGTACACAAGAATTTTTGCAAAGTTCAAAGGATTTTTGCATTGTACACAAAAAATTTTTCACCCAAGTTGTTCATAGAACCATTTATTTATTATTTTTTATTTATATATTTAGAGCATTGGTCATTTCAGTAGATGAGTGGTCAAATTAGTTGTGATAATCCAAGATTGCTACTTCTGATCCATGTTTTTGGTAATAAGTTCTGAACAATTTACTTGTATAAGAATATTTGCAGTCTTAATCATTAGGGAAGAAAGAAAAAAAAAGTATTTCGAGCCCCTGAAGTCAAGGGCTCCCAACGTGGATGCCCGGGACTCCTACTAAAAATGACAGACAATGCAGTGTCCCACTTTGGACTTTCTTCATTGGGGTCCCCAAGAATATAGCTATGCTTCTTATCATTCAGCTGTTCCTGCATGATCAATTTTTTTAGAAGACTGATAAAGAAATATATTTTGCAGAAACATCTGGAAGATAATGTATTTTGGGCTTTCTGCTTAACCTGAGACAATCTCAAGTATTAATCCATAATCCAGTAGGGCTATATGATAATGATAATTTTTTGAATTCTATTACATTTCTTTGATTCATATTTACATTCATTGATTAACTGGATGCCTTCAGTCAATCCTTGACAAAATGCTTTTTTTTTGTCTCAGACATGGAAATTATGAGGAATTTGTTTTAGATTTCTTTTCTCATACATTTTCATGCTGAAATTTTTCACCCTCATGTTGAAGTGAATTCAATGAACATTTAATGTTTTCTCAGGAACTAAATGCCACAGCTGCTGATAAAGACACTATATGGTCAAAAACAAGACTATTATGCTTGCTACACATCTTATAAACACAGGCCACACTTTCCACCCAGACTTCGATATTAAAATTCTTGAAATAGAAAAGAAATTCTGGAACAGAAGCGCTTTAGAAATCTTTCACATATTTCAAGCCAAGCAGAAATCTGAGCCCCTTCTCAACGAACAAACTAATTTCCCTCTGTCCCCTCTACTATTAATTTTACACAAACCGACCTCAATAACTGACTCCCCCGCCTCCTAAGACATTTCCAACAGAACACTAAACAGACCTCCTCCGACCCCTCGCCAAATCTCCGGAAAGCCCGTGTCACGTTTCCTCTGGACACAGTCTACCGACTTTTGCCGAAAGCAACGAGGTAAGCAAAGCGGCTCAACTTATTATTCAATTATTTCCCCATCTTTGTAATAACATTTGCTATTAATTATTATTACTATCCCCCATTTCTTTATATATCCCCTCTTTCTTTGTTTTTCTTTCTTTTGATTATGAGAATGTATATTTTTTCACATATATTTATAATCTGAAATTTGAACTGCTATTATCTGTATTAATTCCCCCCCGTCGCAATTAATTTTTGCAATTTTATTTGCTATATGTTCCTTATTTTTGCAACATTTTGTCTTTCCAATTAATTTTTTTTTATTTTGTATTTATTTAAATTTTTTATATCTTTCTGTATCTTGTAGACTGACGATGACGGGAAAGCCGTCTAAAGCCGGCTATCTTAAAAAAACTAATATGTTGACGAAGATGACCTCTTTTATTTCTTCTCCTTTATTTTCCCCATTATCTCATATCTCAAAATAAAAACCAGTTATGATAATGTGGCACTATCAGTGGTTTCTTCAGCTTCAATTGCTACAGAATTTGTCTCCTGTAATTCATGTTTAATAAGGTTCAAGCAAACCGCGTAGATGGAATCCAGCAATTCGTTTTGAATAGTTTTAGAGAGACCTAAGAATACACGATTATCGGTTTTCTCTATATGCTGCTTCAAGACACTATCCAATTCTGCCATGAGACTTACCAGCCCACGAAAAATTCCAGAATTACTAGAATTTTCCGTTTCGTCATGTCCTCTTAAGGTCAGTTCAAACTTTCCACAAAACTTTATAGTCTATTAGCTTTCCCAAAATTTATCGATTCTTTGAAACATTCTCGTTGAATTGTTTTACACGTAAACGGTAAGCAGAATCTAATTGGCATCTAATGTCCACTTTTCCTAACATCTGAAATTTAATGAAACCATGTGTTTTTCACAAGAGTTATGCTTTTTCACTTTTTCGCATTAAAGTTTTTCAAATCAGTGACTCCTGACTCAGTCCACACATTATCATCGTTCTTGGTTAGGAGGCACGTGAAGAAAAGAACGATTTTTTACATCACATCCACAAAGCCACTCGGCAGCATTGTACATTGTTGGGTTGAATTTACGAATATATCCAGAGAGATTTGTATTCCTTTTGTTCCTGAATTATAGAAAGATTTGGCCTATGCGGACCAAGGGTTTTCATCTGTATTCTCGAATGAAGATCCAAATTGTTACCACGTATATTGTTCACTGAATTCATCTTTACAACAAATACACCAACACCAATAAAACCCACAAAACTACCCAATACCACAAATGAAGCAAACGGAGCTACACAATATCACACTATGACTTACACACAATTCACCTTCACCGCTAACACGACATCAGACAACCACTAAACTTTCGTACCCTTCACAAACTTCTCTGTGATGTGTACCTAACGGCACTTCAGAAAGCAGAGAGAGTCGTTTTTCCCGCCAGTTCATGAAGTTAATGGGGTAGTACTCGATTTTCATTTATGGGGACAGCAGGGGAACGTGTTCTTTGTCTACGAGACAAAGATGTTCTTTGTCTACGTTTTTCATTAGGACTTGGTTTTTAATTAATGTATTTATATACACATTCCGATAAGGGAGTAGCGCTCCTACCGCGTATTTGAACTAGTGCTTCTCACTGAGCTGCATAGTATTGCTATCTGGTGAGCACGCCGTTCTTCAGACCCTACGTCTCACCCAGGCTTCTGCCGCGCCCAGGTCCTGACCCTTGAAGGCTGCCAGGCCGCAGCCTTCGTCCGCCCGTAAGCCTGTGCAGTGAATGCATGACATCACGGACTCGTTTTAACAGGAGCTTATGACAGAATGAAGTGGGAGCCTAACGCTTTTCTCTTCCCTGTCAACAGCTTCAAATGGGTTACGAACGAGCGTTTCAGCACTGTCGTATAAAAATGTTGATATGATTATTACATAATATAACTCAGAACGCCATTATTAATAAATAAATAAATACATTTATAAATATTTTTTACATTCTTTTGGGCGGCAATTTTTGTAGGGGAGGCTCCGCCTTACAGCCTTTAATGACGAGCCGCGCCTGGTAAAGGGTAAACGTAACGTAAGGAGTGAAAGAAAATTGTAAGAAGAGATTGTGACCTTCATAATAGGAAAGAAATATATTTAACAAAAATAACAACACTATTTAACTTACATTCAAATTCTCTCTAACTTTTTCCGCAATTACCGCAATTAATAATCCATCTCTTGAACAATTCTTTGTCCTTCAAGGAAAGCTGTGTCTCTTACTGCATTTACTTAGTATCAACGCAATCCAACACGACACGTTTATTTTTCACTAGGAAAATATTTGCCATACTTGGAATAAGTTGACCCAGCAAGAGAGTCAAAAACTTCTGTACCAGCAAACAGCCACTAAAACGGTACGCGTACATGATCACTGGAGAAAGGAAATGCGAACAGCGTGGAATACCTTCTTTAAAAATATTTCCATAGACTGCCCTTCTTTCAATGAGTATACGTTAAAATGCTTATGAAGCTTCGGTGGATGCGGGCATAGTTTGGTCTTCCATAATTTGCATGTGAAGTTATTCATCTACGGTTGTGCATGATATATAATTAGTTGAAAAAATGCTTTTGAAGAATATATCGTACATCTTCCTCAGATCAAACTTATACCGTACATATACAGGTCCCAACAATGTGAGCTATAAATTACACCACGTTCATAGAAAATGTAGAGATATCGATGAACAAAGTTGGTAATGGATCTTTTGCATCCATTGTTATATGCGGAAAGTTTAACATTGTTTATCTGTCGGAATGTTGCAAAAAATGCTGTTTCTCAATTTAATAATTTTCTTGAGGTGAGGTCAAATCATCGTTAACTCTAACCATTACTAGATATGAAACTGCAACGAAAGACTTAGGATAAATTGACCACAAATACAAATACAGGACATTCGAACACAGAAACTAGAAATAATACATGTATGGGTTGACATTGTGAAAATAAAATAATTCATAAACTACTTGCTGCAGGAATCATAGAACGTGGTTTACAATGTTGTTGATGCAAATAACAAAGATACGTTTTTCACAAGGCATCTAAAGATGAAAACCCACAGCATGGGCTTTTTGAAACAGAGCCTAATACACGGTGTGGGTAATCAAGCAAAAGGTAATGGAACAAAATATTCACATAAGCATTCATTGTCGTACGCTGAATTGGAGGCAATTAAACCCCTTATATAGGGATCTCAGTGACGAGAAACTTTTGGAAAAGTGTTTGAGTGGAAAAACACAAAATGTAAACGAAAGTTTCAATCACATATGCGAACTCATTCCAAAATCAATGTTAGTGGGCATTAACACTATGAAAATTGGTGTGTTTAATGCTACCATGTGTTTTAATGAAGATAATGTGTCACGAAGTTAAGTTCTGGAATCACTAGAGATTTCTCCAGGAGAAAATAGAAGGAAAGCCCTGATATCAATTGATTGTCTTCCAAATTGCTGAAGCTGACAAGTGGGTTCCAGAAGCCACCAAGGGGGCAAGAGTAGCAAAAAAGGAGTCAGAAGAAAAAGCTGGAAGAAAAGGAACCTTAGAAACAAAAGGAGTATGGGCCTGGAATGCATTAGAACAGCCAAAAATAACTCGGGAATGAAATAAAACATTAAAATGAAGTGCCCGTAATTTATTTTTTCATACATTTTCTTTATAGAAAAAAAATTGTATGTAGAGAACTGAAAATTTCAGGAATTAATAAGCTGCACATTTGAAGCTGAATTTGCATATTATAAAGGTAAAGAAACAGTGGCTTTTCATGCTAAATTTTAAAATTTATTTCTCTAAAACTGTTGGAGTAAGTAGTAGTCTGCATTCTCCGCGATTTTTACCGGACCGAGCTCGCTCGCCTCTCCTTTCTCTCGAAATCACGCGCTCGACCGTCCTTCGCAGTTGGTTGGGGACTCCCGGTCGCCGATGACCGGTCGAGACCGCCGACACTCGGTCAGTTGTCGATATATATAAGAACTCCAAAATTACACACCCCAACACACTGGAGAAATCGAAGTGAATCTACTGAAGTTCTACCTGTCAATTCAAAGAAAGGTTATTCACTTGATTCAGATAAATTCCTTTCTTTGTAATGACTAGACATAACATATTTACGAAATTGTCTGCTTTATTCTAATGAACATTTGTACGTACTTCTGGTATAAAGGCAAGAATTATGAAAAATTACAATTCTGACGAATAATTCTTAATTAATTTAAAATTCTGACGAATTTTGCTTTATTTCACGAAAATTTATTTTAAGGCATATTTAATTTTCTAAGCTTTTTTCTTGAAATTTATTTCTATTTTCTTCTAGTGTTGGTTAAAATTTTGTGTTTAAGTCATTTTGACGTCTGTTAATCCTAGTAGACAAGTCTCTATTTTCTCCAGAATGTATCTAGAGAATCTACAGAATTATATCCAGTATTTTTTGTCTAGTTCTTCACAGAAGATGTTATTTGTGTTTGAGTTTAATATTCTATATTTTTAGAGGCCAAGAGCTCGTTTTTTTCCTCACATCTTCACACCAAGAAAAGAAGCGATAGATCGTAGGTGACCGGTGGGTCATTGGCGAGCGCTGCGTCAGATATCACTCGCTTCCTGAGGGGCAAGTCGATATCTCACCGTCCCAGATGTTCATCCAGGAAAGAAATGGGAGGGAAGAAATGCTCTGTTAATTCAAAGAATTACATGTTAGATCTCTTTCTTATGCCAGTTATGAACATTAAAGTAAATTAGAACATTTATTTTTGTCAATCTCTGCTTATACTAAATTAGAATAATATGAATTTTTCTAATGCCCAACAATGTTATAAAATCAATTTTCCTTCATTTAATATGGTGTACATACGAATGTTCTGCTAAATTTTGATACAAGTTTTATTAAATATATTAGTGCAATTCCTCTCCAATTTTGTATTTTAGTTAAATTTTTCCTGCTGATGACAAGACAATTTCACGCAAGGAAAAATACTACCCACCTCTTGTTATTAGTCGAAATCGACGAAAAGTGCAAAACATTACATTAAAATGTGTTATTTCCTTTTGTCATAACATAAAATTAATTACTACTGTAAATGGCTTTGTTCTAAAGTGAAAAACAATGACATTTCATTAAAATCCGCCTGCTTAACTTGCAGTGTAAGATGAATTATGTTCTTGCATTTTGCCTAACAATGGTTTCGTTGTTGAAATATGAAATGAAAAGATAAATCATTTTGAAACAATAATCATTGTCGTTTACTTTTCCACTCATCTGGGGGAACCAATTCGACCTATTTCTTTTCAAAATAAATTTCCGTTTCGATAAGGAAAACAAAGCTATTTGACGTGATTTGCATCTATCACTACTGTTATATTACAGTTTAACGAATGATTTTCGACGAATTTTTAAAACTTTTTATTTTATTACCTACCCCCGGAATAACGTTACACCGCAAAACGACAAGTCTGCTTACCAAACTGTCAAATTGGTCGCCATCTTGTCTAAAAATGCCTAAATCGTTCGGAATTCTGTATGCCAGAAGTGTGCGAAATAGCCCCAAAAAATTGTTTCTGATTGGTAGTTAAGACATGTATCTGTCTTACACTGAAATAGCTTGTCGTGAACCGTTGGTTGAGATGAACTGTGACCTGAACTTGGACGGATCCCCAGTCTCTAACAGGCCCAGTCTCTCAATGGCATGTTCAGGGAGCGCCCTCTGGAACACTAAATGGAGATTTCTACAGAGGGCGCTGGATCCGGGCTTTCAAATTTCTCGCGTGTAATTAAGTTTTCTACGCTAGTTTTACGTGCTTGTGAGGATTACTAACGGTGTATTAGAATCGCAAGAAGCGTTGCGTTGGTGTATTATTTTCTAAGATAAGAGTGCACATTTCATGCAAAATGAGTTTAGTTCGAGTTATAAGAAACGATGATCAATTTGTATCGGAACTTAATGCTGCAATGGGACGGTTACTCGTAATTGAATTCGTTACCAGATGGTACGTAGAGTCTAATGCTTTGCTTCCAACGGAGAAATGTATTAATTACTGATCGTGTAGGTTAGTTGGAGTGAGCCATTGGTTTCTTTGTAGTTACTGATTTGATGGTATAATGTAATCACTTAGATAATGTCATCACTTAAGAACTTCGTTTTCGTATCTTCAATATTTTGAAGGTGCACTTATGGTGAGAACAGTACATAAATTGGTATAGGTAATTTTTCCTAACCATTGTGCTAGAATGTAGTTGCATTGCCATTGGAATAGATGATAACTTTGATTCTCTTCGTTATTATAAAGGTATTCAACAAAATGTTGCGTCTTCACGTTTTTTTAAAAATGGAAATGCTTGAGAAAAAGGTTGCACATTTGTTGCTGCAAGCCAAATTATCTTCGTTTGTTCTTTTGTAAAAGAGTCACACCACTAACATATTTTTTCTGTCTGGAGATCGTTTCAGTTAAAATGCAATTTGCACATGTATGGACATTTGCACACATCTTTCTTTACATTAATATGCCACTGTAGGAGTGGACCTTGCATTGCTGTAGCTGGAGCTTATGAAGGTTTGGCCAGGAAATATGAAAGAGCTATATTCCTGGTTGTTGATGTAGAAATGTGTCCTGATGCTTCATTGATACACAATATACATTCACTTCCAACTTTTATAATTTATAAAGAGCAGGTTGGGTAATGATATAATTTGTAGTTGCTGAATATAGTGTCTTTAAAGACCCCTTTCTTTTATGAAATTTTGCTAAAAATGTGTTAAAAATTGCAGATACTTGTTGATTCAGTGCAATGTGCTGACATAATTAATCTTGAGTTGTTAATTGCTGATTACTATGATGATGATGAAGAGGAACCTCAAGCTCGTTGAGCAAGTGGGTGAATGAATGAGCGAGTGAGTGAAAACATATTCTTTAATAGTGTGCAGTGGTAAGTCATTATGATGTTTCCCCAGTGTAATTGTAGGTTGGTTACATCATAGCTTGTGGGGTATTGTTACTTGTTCTGTTTTCCAAGAATTTCATTCAGTGTTTAGAGAGAGAAAATTGTTATTTATTACACATTTCGTAATTGTAAATGTTTCATCTTATTAATTTTGTTACTACCATGAAATACCAAGTAATATAATTTGCTTCTGGCTTAGTTGGTTTTGCTTTTAAGGAATTTTTTAAAAAATTTCCTTTTTTTTTAAAATATCTGTATTTGTAGATAAAATCAAAATTTGTTAATAACTATAATTGTGCAACAATTATATTTTTCTTTCTTGTCTCTCCATCCTCTCTCTCATCTCTTCTTCCATTTACAATTTTTAACCATTATCTTCTTTGATAATAAAATAAAAATCCATAATTGGATCTCTTTGACTATATCTAGTCATAAATAGAATATATACGAGGCATAAGAGATTAGAAAATAGTAAGCCTCTCAGCAAGCAAAATTAACTGAGATATTAACCTTTTTCATCTGTGCGAGATGGCAAGCCACTAATGAAGCCATGTAATATGGGAATATATTCAGCGTCTTTTAATAAAATAAATATGCTTTTAAAGTAGAACATTTGATTAATAGAATTCTTTAAACTTTCAATTGTCTCTCCTGTGAAAGTCACTTAAAGTGGCTTACCATTATCGTATCTTAAGTGTCTCATATATAGGAGATATGCATAAGATAACGGGGGTAACATTGCCACATCTTTGTTTCTTTTAAAGTTGTACTTAGTTGCTTCAATCGTCACAAAAACTTTTTTGACAATTTAATCCTTTACAATAGTATAATGTTTCTTCAAAATATTGAAGTCACAGCTCCCATAATTTGAAAGCTTTTATTATTTTTCTACAAGTAAGCAAAGTGGCCATGTTACCCTACAGGGGTCAAACATTGCCCCCTCTATTTATTTCCAATTCTCTGGCAATGTTTATATGTATGAGAGTTGGATAGGAAACAGAAATACATAAATATGCATCCAGAACAAATTTTATGATTAATAGTCTTTGGTTTTAGACTGTTTAAATACAATAATTAGAGAAAAATACTGCTTTGAGAACTTAGTCTAAAATACGTTTTATTAACTGTTTTACATTATGATAAATCGCAATAGGGAAAAAGTGCTTTTTCCTTTTTAATACTTGATCTGGGAATCTCAGCAACAATATTATATTTTGGCGTAACACACTCATCCACCTGATAATTCCATAGAGTTTAGTAGCTTTTTCCTAGTTAATTTTCCACTCTTTACATTTTCCATTGCTTGGTGCATTTTAACTTCATCTGAGGCTTGTAAACCTTAGATATTGGAATTTTAATTTGTCTATGTGGCATTCTCTAAAAACAAGACAAAGTAAATCGATAATGTGATTCTTAAAGTTACACTGCAAGTTTGGTGACAACAAAAAAGGAATTTTGTATTAAATGTAATTAATCAATGTTTACAATTTATAAGTCATATGATTTACAAATGATAAATAAAATCACAACTGTCAATTGTTTCAATGTACGAATATCCTCTCAAAGGATATGAGAAAAACAAGATGGCCAATGTGGCAATGTTTCCCTGCAAGTGGTATATGCTAGTAATATGATTTGTCTTGTTTATAATGAATAATTATTAAGTCATGACATAGCATGCCTTGGATATGACACATTTACTTATCTATGCCATTTATTTCAACCCAATTAACCCAAAATTAACAAAGATTGATTATGAGATTTGGCTGCATCATCATACACCATACATATTTACGGACATTTTAGGATGAAACTAAAAACGCAACAAACGATTGTATATAATGTTACTAAGAGAGGTACACACAGCCACTATGGGAACTATGGGAACACAGCCAGCAAATAAATTTACAATACAGACTGCGCTATTCAAATTTTTCGAAGTTGTGGCAATGTTTCAACCCTGGCAATGTTACCCATTGTTAGCTTATAAGTAGATATTAACTGGTTGAAATATTTATTTACCATTTATTGGGGATATTGTTATTGTGGTAAATTTCATTTGCTGGTTTCACCATCATCTTTATTTTTTATTTGAATATTGTGATAAGAAATTGCATCTTATTTCAGATCGTACCTTAAGTAACTGGTTAATAAACATGACTACAGTTACATTAGTTACTCATAGAAAATGTGGCTTTCCTATTGACAGAAGGAAAGAATGTTTCCTTTCTTTTCTTTTTTTTTTTAATTTGTTGCATGTACAACTTGACGCAACACGTCTCCAAGCCTCTTTAAGGGGCGTTGAGCGCTTTGCACTGGGGTGTAATCCTCCATTAATGTGCTTTATTTCTGGAGTAATCCTCCGTTACTGTGTAATTATTACAGTGAATAATTACTATATTTGTCAAGTCTCGTCACGTCGCAGTCAGTCAGTGCCTTTTATCCCTTCAGCCAGGGGCTCGAGGCCATTAAATCCCAGGGTTCCTGGCCGGTTACCCAACCAGGAACCCGCGAGTCTCGAATTCGCTTAACCTTTGTGACTTCACGGAGCGTAGTAAAAGAATTCGGCTAGCGCCGCCCGCATTTGTTGCGTTATTCAGAAGTGTTTATTTGTTGAGATAGTTTTTACTATTTTCATTGAAATAATACTGAAAATATTGAAATGTTTCTTGGGTTAGGAGAGGCAAGAAAGAACTAGAGCCATAGGCCTATTGGGGAAAGGGGGCTCTTTAGTAAATATACCCTTAACGAGTGTGGAGTCGCACCGCCAGGTCACTTGGAAGCCGACTCAGAGCAGTTAGCCGTTGGTCAACCCTATATATTCTCTTAATGTGTATGTCTTTAATAGTGGTTACTTCCTCTGATTTGGATTAACAAAGTATTCATTACAACCGCATGTTAAGAGTAAGGAGATTGAGTTGCAGGGATACTTGACAACTTTAGCAGCTATATGATAATTGCATTTTAACAATTGATTGGTACTAGGTTATACTGTTGCCATGTCTGAAGTGATTAATTTAATTGTCAAACAATTATTGAATTTAATATTTATGCTTGATGCAAGGCTATCAGATAGAACCTCCTATAGGTTTCCCAAAATTTTCTGATAATGATGATCAATACAAATCTGAAGTTTGCTCAACAAATATTTCCGTTGGAATTTGTTATAACAAAAAACATAAACTTTTTTCTTTTAATCTAATCTAAAACTATAAAATTTAAGCCCAGAACTACTCTTTACAAAAATATTCTACATAAAATTTTCTACATTTTCCTACAACATTTTCTTTATGCGCACCGTTTCGGAGTAATTTGATAATTAAATTTTGACAACTTTTCGCGGCTCTTACCAATTGCGATTACCAATTGAAAAGACTAATCTGAAATCTTCGGATCTATATTTGCTATAATAATTATCTGCCTTGCAAATAATTTTACATCTTAGTTAATCATTTACAACTTAGTCAATCACCACACTCTTTGCGAATACCAAGCATAAAAAGTCTAGGAAAAAAGAATGTAAGAAAGTAGTTGAAGAACCTGATTGTTAAATTATAAACACAACTCTACCCTTGGCTGTCATAGTTTATTCATTACTTGTTGACAAGAATTGTGGAGTTTTTAACAATTTTTGTTTTTTGGGGTGCTGTTTAGGAATCTGAAGTTTGCCATTAAAACTTACGTCAGAATATTTGATATAGACATACAACATTTAAAAAATTAAAAATTGTTGTAAAATGTTTAACACCTCAAAAATACCAGCTTGTAAAAATTATTCTATACTAAAATAAATCTAATACAAATCTAGAAATTATATAATAAATTGCAAAATAAGATAGTAAATTATAAAATATCTCTGTTTATTGCCAACAGTACTGTTGTAAAGTGCACCACAAGTGTCAGGACTATTGTGTGTGTTGTACATGTATTATTTTGAAGCAATAATACAAGCCCTACAATAGAAGATATCTTGCATTGCAACTCTACCCTGTTCACTACCATTAACTTTAACATCTGTCTTCCTAGCTTTCATACTTCTCTCTGTCTTATCTGCTGACATATATCCCAGTATTCAGAACTATATTTAAACTACATTGTTTAATTTGGAAGGCCCTTCCGATATGTTCTAAATCTCCTTTTGTGCGAATATGAAGAAAATATTCACGACTTTAAAGTGTAAACTGAAAAGTTAGTAATAAAAAAGACTGAACACTGGGATTGTGGGAATAGTGGGTTCCAGTCTGTCACAACTCTGAAGTCACCCGCTCATGAACCCATTCTTCAAAATTTAACATCAATGAAAATTGAAGTAGCCATCTATCGAGTTCTCTTATACACCCTACTGCAGTATTTTGTTCAGTTTCTTTCTTCTGCACAAACTTCCCTAATTACTATCAATAAGTATACAGGTATTCCTACCCCACGACAAATACATAATATTTATATGGTCAAGTGATTCTTAGTTACAGAAATGGTCAAGTCTGTCTTCTTGAAAAGATTTTTTAAAATTCTTTTAAAAAGTTCTCTCCATTCCAAATTACAATGTTGCAGATGGAATAGGTAAGTACAAAATAACATAATTGTAGTACCATTCACAAAAATATCAAAGGCCGATTGTGATATCACTTAGAAGGAACTTCTTAAGAACACTTATTCATGATCTCCAGCTTATTCAGGATTAAAGTTACTGGAGGAGGTTAACATTTTGATACACAGATGTGCAAGGAGAAGAAGAGCAAGCCATCATGTCAGAAACTGAAAAATTGTTTTTTACCAAGGCACGATAAATATAATTCACAGGAAACATTAATAAATTTTACTTCTTGTGCAATAGGTCTGTTGAACCATTAACACCAAATATCATGCTTATGGATTGTACCCATCTTATAAAAAAGGTGAAACTAAAATATCCTTCACTGCTCTACCTACAATAGAAACATGGATCTTATATCGGAGTCTCACTGGAAATTTTAAAATCATTAAAAAATGTAATAAAGTAATTCTGACAAAGTTTCAAAGACATAGAGAGTTGTAAAATTATTCTGTCCAGTAACATAAATATAAAACAAAATTAACTAATGAAAATCTATTCAATGATCCAATAAAATTGTATAATCTACCAAGATACCTACCAGAGATCCTGAATTTCTCAAGTTTCTCTGTTATTACTTTTACCATAGGCTTCAGTGGAACACTGCCCAGGTTCTAGCAATTGAAGCAGAATGTAAAATTTCAAAAATAATTTCCAAAGAAACCTATAATTATTCACAAAGGTATAATAAACTTAAACGCCTTCTATGATGTTAAAAATTAGGATGATATTTCAATAAGACTTCTTCAAAATCTTTAAAATATTCAAATTTTTCGAAATATTCAAAAATTTCGTGTGATGACTGTGGCAAATTTTCGACACTACTTCTCTTCCTTCTTTTACTTTATTATTTTTCGTTTCACTTCTATTTCTATTCTTTCTTTTTACTTTTTGGTTTTCTACGTGCTTACATAATAAAGAAAAAGTATTGTAATGCCGCAAAAATCAGCAATATTTTCTACAGAAAAACTCGTATTGTGGGACCCTGGTATCAAAAAAGTGAATTTTGTTCCTACATGCATGCGCTGTACAGAATTTATCTGTGTATGAACCAGCTTAGGTGCATGCATTGATGTCACTGTAGTGCCCCTGAACTGGAGGTCCGAGGTTTTGAATGCTGAAGGAGACAGGTTTTTCGACACTGGCTAGATAGCTAGGTCGAAATCAACCGCTTTCTAGAGGAAAATTTTAGCGACTTGCGTTTGTCCCATCAACACAAAGCAAATTCAAGGAGAAATTTTGTTTCAGTTTTGAGATTTTTTAAATTTGTCTTAACTGCCAGAAAAAATTACGGGAAACTTTTTAAAAAAATATATGCCTGAGCTTACAAATAAAAGTATCCAAAGTTTTTTATGACAATCATTTAGTTATGACAGTTATGTGGTATCAACTGAGTGAGAGTGAGGTATTTCGTAATGTTTCCTTGAATGTTCTGCTGAGAGGTAATTCAATGGGATAGCGTTCCCTCACTAAGTTTAGCACCTGATGATGTAACGAAACAAGTTACGAAACGTTGTGCAATTGCTGAAATAAATGTCATAAAAAACTTTGGATACTTTTATTTGTAAACATATATTGACAATCAAGAAGAAATATTGATATGCCTGAGCTTATTTTAAGAATATTATTAATATAATTTAATATTATAAATATTATATTAAAATTGAAAGATAAATATTTCTTAAAAGAGATTACATGAAGGAAAAATCTCCAGCATATTGTAGTATTACGATGTTTTTGTTGTTGCATTTACTTTGCAATTTTCGAAAATGCAGAGAGGTCTCCATCATTTTTAATTTCCTTACTACGTACGTACTATTTATTTATTTATTTAGTCAAAAACAGTCAAAAACTGTATGTGACGTATGGGGGAGAAAGAAAAAGAAGTACAATTGGGCGTAGGAAATGGGCGATTGTAGCTCTGGTACCTAAAAAGTGGATAAGTTGCTCCTATTTTAGTAAATTAATTGCTCTAATACGTGTAGTCAGATTCCACATTTTTTGGACCATTGATGTAGAAGATCGATTGGCCGGAAAACGTCTGCCCGTCGAACCATCCTCCATCGTCAACGCTAACGTCTGAACCGTTCACCCGATCTTCTCAAATATTGATACTTCCAATCTATTTAAACGAACTCAAGGCGAATTTGAAACGGACTTTTGTATTTTTTGGGGTACTTTATATCAATTTGAAACGTTTTCATTTTTTAAGTGTCGAATTTTTTGAGGGAACATTGCTCTGAGGCAATGTTGTGAAAGGTTAAAAAGGAGTAGCTCAAAATTTTCGTTGAAAACTCTGAAATTGATATGAATAAAAATAAAAAGTAGCAAAAGTTCAACTTTTTTATCGACGTTTTACAACTACAATATTGGAGATAAGGAGTTTGTTAAGAGTGAAATATGTTTTTCAAAGACAAGTCTTGAAAAAGATAATGTACAATTTTTCGAAAATATGAGTACTTTTCGCGTAATTTTGCATAAATTGTAGGCATTTTGAAACAATTATTTTCTCAAAAATTGCTCTCAATTGTTTGGTTAAATTGTTTATTATAACGTGGTTTTAAGTTTGGTTTTCTGTTCCAAGCCGAAGTATGCAGAAAAGGACGGTATAAATGTTTGCTGGTCCCATTTTTTACGATCTCTCATTCGCCTCAAATTGCCGAAGCGCTTTGAGCTTATTTCGAATAATCGATCGTGTCTTTTCCACTTTAGCCTTCAATCTTTCATGCGCTGCGGTGGGATGCTGTAGTAAGGAAGAAGGATGGGGCGGTTGTGTGAGACACGTTTACGACGTAACGATCTCGCGGTCTTCGTTTGTTGAAAGTGGCTCGCTTTCGATTGTCCTTTGTTTGTGCATTTTGTAGTAGTAGGTTTATTTCATTGTGTAGTCTTTGCACACGACACGACGTCTTTCTCGTTGCACACGACTTTCTTTCCTTATTCATCTTCCTTCTCTTCTCATTTATCTTCTTTTAATCACTCTTCCTCTTTTCTCTCCTCCTCCTAGTTTAGTTTTAAGTTTCATCACACCGCTCACACCTAGAGCCACTGCTCATTCATGGATTCTCGCGTCTCTCAAGACGACACTCTCCCATGCTCACTTTGTCAGTTCCTCGTCTGCTTTCTTTCGTTCTTCACCATCTTTGTGTACGTGATAAGCAATGTTGTGCGTCCTTCACGCACGATCCAGGGGATTGATGCCAACATCACCTCTCGCTAACCGTTCGCTGAGCGGCGTTCCTGGTCCGCAGAACTGGTAGCCGGGAATGTGTAATTCAAAGGGAAGCGCATCGATTGCTCGATTGATGAATCGTCCAATAAAACCCTTCCCTCTTCGCTATCTACATTGTCGCAGATACGCCATATTGCGACTGCGATGGAAGAAAAGAAATATATTATATAGATAGATTGACTACGATAAACCGATCCAATCCAGCGCGGGATTTTCCTTTGTGCGCCGACCGTGTCTTATCATTGACGCAAAACCAAAACGGATTTTCATCCCACACACAATAGCACATGATTTTAAAATCGCGGAAATCGAATGTGGGAGTAATCTTTATTCTTCTTTGGTATGCTACACTAGTACTACACTTGCTTCCACTGAGGGCACCTTGGGCTTTAACCTCTATCCTCTCAGCTTCCGCTTCATAGCCGGATACATTTAAGACATTCGATTGACGCGTAAGGCGTCTTACTTATATATTCACATTCTTATAATAATTTTTCATTCTTCATTCTAGAGCCTTAGAACTAGTTTTGCGTATAGAACCGTCTTTGAGTCCGCGACTTATGGCCGCCCATGCGGCCGGCCCACATTCGACCACCCGAGGATTGCGCCTCGGGTGTAGGCTCTTAATGATCGATCTATTGTGTCCACCTACTTAGCCGGTGCGCCGTTCTCACACCGTTACCGTCCCTAAGCACGTGGAGCCGGGTGGCTACTACCTAGTGACTGCCAGTTTGTATCCGGGCAGCCGATTCAGGGGAATTTCGACGTTGCTTTGAAGGAGGAAAAAGCATTTGACCGAGGACCCCTTCACGGCGATCGACATTGGCCCGCGTCTTTTCAGAGGCGAGCGTGCCGATTGACAAGATAGTTGACGGTTCGGTTCCGCACAATTGCTTGCGCGAGAACCTCTAGCAACGCTCTCGACGAGGGGGTCTATTGCGACGTGTAGCCACTCACCGGTTAAAGTCATTCCTAAGCTGGTTTCCAGTCGCAGTCGGAGGGAACTCCACTGGGGCCAGTCTACGAGGAGGTGCATCGCCGTTTCCGGCTCGCCAAACACGCACGCAGGTGAGTCCACCAGCCCGAGCGAATGGAGTTTGGCATTAAAGGGGCCGTGTGCAGTCATAACTAGGATTAGTTCCCCTGAGAACTTGCACTTTCCGGGTCTGCAGGCGTATGCTGCATCCGGAAGGAACTTGAACACAGTTCGGCCTATGGCCTCCTCGCGCCAACGCTCTCTCCAGATTTCGCGCAGCTCAGCCTTCACCGTCAGCGCAGCGTCAGTTTATCTCAGAGGTCTTTCCGCTCCATCGATGTGACATGAGACATGGCCCTTACGTAGGGCGTACCTCGCTGCCCAGAAGATGGCAAGCAGGTCGAGGGGCATAAAGACAACCATAACCTGAAGCCCACTGCTAGCCGCGGTGCGATAGGCGCCCGTTACTGAGACAAGCGCTACGCGCTGGGCCTTACCTAATTTCCGCCGCACGTGCGTAGTGTGGGCAGCGTGGACCCACGCTGACGCACAGTACAGCATAATGGGGAGAAAGGCACCGCTGTAAATTCTCCGCATTGCGGATTTGTCAACCACACCTCGCTCCCCACCGATACGGCGGATTTTGAAGAATAGCGACTTAGCTTTTTAGCGGACAGCTTTTACATGGGCCACAAACGATGGACATAGACATCCAGGGTTACGCCCAGATAGACTTGAGTTTTAACACACTTATTGCTCACTCCATTCAGTCTCACCAGGAGGGCCTTCTCTCGTTAAGAAAGCTGCGCCCGGGCGCGCCCCGAAAGTGATTCTTCATGAGTAGCATCGTGGTTTTATCCGGCGCAAGCCGAAGTTTTACACCAGCACACCATTCCGAAACAACTTCCAAGGCGCGGCTTGCTTTATGTTCTATTTTTGCCCTCGAGTTCGCTCGTACTACAATTCCCAGATCGCCGGCATACGCTATAGGCACCCAGTCACTCCGTTTCAGAAGAACGAGTAGTCCGTCGAAGAGGACATTCCAGAATACGGGGCCCGAATTGGACCCCTGAGGGCAGCCCTTCAAGAGATCTATGGAGACCTCTTGGCTGCCTTGCCGTATACGGAAAAAGCTCTTGTATAGGCTTAAGATGTTATTGGGAACGTACCATCTCCTTCGGAGTTCCGAGAGTATCATGGGCCACCACGCATTGTCAAAGGCACCTGCTATATTTAGGAACAAGACCACTGTATATTTCACCTTCGCTTCTCGTAAACTCCCAAAGGCGACGCTTTTGCAGGCGCGTTCCTCGGTGGTCAGGTCTCCCCGCATATGGGGCTGGAGCGTCCCTTTGACCGCCTCCAGTTGACCCATAGCGTTATCCAAGAACTCCGTTATTACGGAGGTGGAGTCGTACCATAATAAGATTCGATTAGCGGGATGACAGTCTATCACTATTATATTTCCAGTGTATGCAATTTTGTATTGCTTCGAATAACCGTTTAGCATCCAAAAGCAATCGTTGGTATGAGGTGGATACACACTTTTTACTTCTGCAAGTCTAAACGGTTCTGTGCTCCTGATAAAATGAAAGAAATCAAATTTTACGGTGTCAATTCTACTTGTCGTGAAACGACGCGCAACCTCCTCGTATATGTCGTTCATCTTTGTGCGAAGGTATCGAGCCGTCGAAACCTTCCGCAGGCGACTTTTTGAGCACGGCTATAATATTATCAAGTTGTTTTTGCATCTGCATAGTTGCGTGCCGCTCTAAACGACTCTGTCAGGTCTAATTTTAGTCTCGTCAAATCGTTGCGTTCGTTATTTTTGAGGGACGTTGACAGCTCTACAAATACGCCGCCCGCGTGGGCTTTCGCTTGTTTCAACGTCTTCTCTAATTGCGATTTCAGGACACGATGTAGTTCCTCTGCTTAGCTGCGAGCCGATTTAAGCGTCTCTGACAGTTCTGATCTTAAAATTCCACTCAGTCTCGACAAATCGGTGCTAGCACGTTCAAACAAAGCATTCGCGTGTGTTTTCGCTTGTTTCAACGTCTCGACCAATTGCGATTTATTCACCACATCTGTGGAAGCCGTGCCCTTGCCCACTTTTCGAATTAGTCTATCGTGAAAATTGTAATTTCCAGTCGAACCGACTTTTGGAAGTATCTTCATGAGACCGCTTGGTATTTGCTTTCCGTGTCCGTCCAACATGTTTTTAAATTCGTTTCTAGCAACATCCACAAGTGTCTCGGTGTTTTCGCTCTCCCACTAACTGCATTGTAAATGCATTTGTTAATGACTCACGATCCTCTGTCAACATGCTTCAAGAAAGCGAACTGCCGGTCAGATGATCTGTTTTCCTTTTCAAATTCAATTGATCTCGTAGTTCTTTGAGATCCGTTTAATCGAAAGTTTTCTTTTCTAATAATGACACTTTTATGTCATCGTCTAGTTTCTCTTTCAAATCATTCAACTGCTCCCGTGGAGCTTCGAGTGCCTGTTGTACGAAAGTCTTGGAAACGGTCATCTCTCGGAGATCATTCAGATCATCTTGTACGTAGTTCTTCGAAGCGGTCGACTCGCGCAGTTCTTTGAGACCTCCTTGTACGAAATTCTTCGAAACGACGTCTACCTTGTCTTCCGCTTCACCAATGTTCGTGAGACGTCGCTTTTCAAAATCATAATCGTATTCCACTCTGCCGGCTGTCTCTCACTTGCAACGTTTTATTGCAACCGTTTCAATTGCATGACTAATCCTTTCGTCTACGTAACGTTTTTTGGGAACAGCGTCGTCGAGCTCCTGAGCATAAGCGATCTGAGTGAGACGTTTACCGTAAATAATGTAGTTTCCTCCGACTTTTATCGAACCAACACCACCATCGCTAGATTCGGCGGTGCGACCAAAGATGTTCATCTTTCAAAATCAATTACGGTTATGACCCCAAATATTTTATTTCTTTCTCTTTAAATAAAAAGATGCACTTTTAATGGCAATGTGTCAAATAAAAAATGTGTCGTGGTAGGACTCGAACCAGAGCGCTCGAATCTATGCATTGGCTTTTACCCGATTTACACTCGCACGACACATTGAAAAATATTGCATTCTGGGGAACAATTTATTACACACATTTTAACAAGTCTAATGCATCGCCGCCTGAGTTATCCGAGCTGTGCGGAGCGTCAACCGCAAGCGACTTCCTGTGCAGCTACATCATTAACGACGGAAAGTATAAATTGCCGACGCAGACCCCAAACGCGACCGAATGCAACTTCCGGCATACTGCACGCCGTCTGTACGCAAATCTGTATTTGAAATACTCACCATTGCAAATAAATAAAATGATTGAACTTTCATCTTTAAAAGTTTTATCGTTCAACAAGCGTCGAACCTGCCTATTGTGAACGTGACCGGATTGTTGAAGGGCAATCAAATGGGATATCGAGTGGGAGTCGACACTGGGACCTCTTGCCCGACAGCGTTCTAGCGCTCGTTGTCGGACCGTCGGGCAACGGGAAGACGAACTTCGTCATGACACTTCTCGCCACTCCCAATGATTTCAAATTTGAAAATGTCTATTTATATTCGACCATTGAAGGACAGCCTATGAACGTGTTTTTAAAGGAAGTGTTGAAAGATATTATTCCCTTTCGTTCCTTCACGCAACACGACAGTGTCATTCCCTCCTCCGAGGTGAAGGCCTAGCGTCCTCGTATTCGACAATATTGCAACAGATAAGCAATACTGTATAAAAGAATACTTCGCTACCGGACGTCATAAACACAAGGACGAAGTCTCTATGAGACATACACCAAAATTCCGAAACAGCTCATTCGCGACAACGCTAATATGGTGATATTTTTCCGTCAAGACAACAACTTGGAATTTTTTACAACTAGCATGTGGGAAATGACTTTCCGTCTTTCCGCGATCCGACTTTCCGTCTCCCCCCCTTGTGGGCTTGGTGTACTTGTCATTGCACCTCGAAATAGCGGCTGTTGAACGCACTGCGGATCGACCAGTTCAAGGCGATTCAGGGCCCAAGAGTTGACGAGTGCCTCTTGGGACCCTCCAAACCCATGATGAGCTCCAGAACTATAACCTCCGGTGGAGAAGAGGGGGCTACGCCTCGGCGTGAACCTCCGGAACACCCCGCGAAGGAAATCCTGGGCGATGAGTCGGAAAGCGCCTCGGATCTCGAGCCGTCCGGGCCGGAGCGACCGAAGGGGGGAGGACACGTCCTCCTCGTCTGACGGAAGGCAGAAATGGCGGACGGTAAGAAGGAAGAAGACAAGAAGTAAAGCTGCTGGCCTAAAAAATCCCCCGTCACCCTCGCTGCGGGCAAGGGGAGAAACGGGTGTAAGGATATCGGGTAAGCCGATTCCCCAAACTCGGCATCGGCGCGGCCGATGGCCGGGTAAGGAACGCAACGGACCGGTTCTTGGTGGTGCGACTGGAGCGTATGCATCTACCGACGGCCGCTAAGATCCGGGACGGGAACCTAGAAGCGGCGAAAGCCGTGGTCACGCGACCGGGAGAAGCTGAAAGGAGTGATAAGCCAAGTAAGTCCACGCCCGCCACACAAACAGACGGTGACTATGCCGGGCGGTCCGTTCCCGTCCAGGCGACAAGCCAGGCGGTTAGGAAGGGAAGCCTTCGGTCGTTGTAAGGCACCAAGAAAAAAAGGGGGGAACTCGCCTCTTCAAAGGCCAGAGCTCTTCGTAGAAGAGGAGTAGGGCCCAAGCAGAGAGGGACAGTAGACAGTCCCTTCTCATAGAACAGGATGTCCGGCGACAGCTGGGCCGAATCCTGCGTAAGGAGTACCCGCATACGAATTTTGAATCTGCGGGCTCGGTGAGGCGCCTCATCACCTCTCAACCGGAGCTCGCCGACCTGCTTCATTCTACCCTTGTCGAGGCTGAGGCCAAAGAGGCTGCCCGCAAGGGCCAAGGCTGAGGCTATAACCCAGAATGGCGCTGACGCGCCCCGTAAAAAGAACTAAAACTTCCTACGTCGAAGGCGCCGACGGCGGAACCACCCTCTAAGGGGGGTGCGGAAACCCACGCGCTGAAGACTTCCTCATCCAGGGCAAAGGAGCAGAGTAAAGCCCCCACTAGGACCGCGGAACAAACTCCAAGCCCTTCGCCTATCGCCCCAGGCGCAGCCATCGGTGCTGACGCGGCCTCACTAGGGGTCGAGGAACCGAGAGCGCCTTCCCTTCCTGCGCAGCCGGGTGCTGACGAGCCCTCTCACGGGGCTTCGAAACAGGCCCTAGTCCAGCCCCCAAAGCCCCAGACGGCCCGGAAGGGCAAGAAGAGGCAGAAGGGTAAAGGAAAGGCAAAGCGCCCTCCGGCTGAGTCCGTTGACGCCTCCCGACTCAGGGAGAGAGCGGAGGAACAGCCGCGAGGAATTCCTGTCGCGGTAGCTCCCGCTGAAGCTCATACAGATTGCGCATCCTCCTCCTCCATAACTACTTCAACGCACGTTAGCTACATAAACGCCATTCTTCAGTGTGTCACATCGTGGTACACAACAGCGCCATTTAATTAGCGAGTGCACAACGGTGACAATTGATTAGTGAAATTTCGTGTACTGCAGCTCATCAATCATTAACGGTGAATATTCGTTAGATATGTTTTATTTGTCATTACATTTAAAAAATGTCATTTATTTATCATATTTTGTTTCCTTTAGATGAAAAAATTTGTTTACAACGTTATCGTGAACAAAGTGAGACGCTGATTCCGAATGAGGCATCTGCATCATCAACACCTCGCGAGGAACGTGCATCTGTGATTCATCATCAAACTTACAATTAAGGTAAATTTCGATTGACAATTAATCGCAAACATATTAACACATTATCAATTCATAGTTATTCATTACTTAGAATTTGATTGTTCCTATAGATCGTGGACAACAACGTGATTCGTGCATTGCAAATGCTATCCAATGGACGGATGTAGTGCAATCTTTGAACAGTCGGGTGCAGCGTGGTATCATTGCTATTTTACAAAATGCCATCGAGCCCCTCACGTTTCTCAATCTATGTCAAATTCCTTTTTAAACTCAAGTTGTTTGTTTTCTCCATCAAAACGTAGTTTCAAAATTTTCGTCCAACTCGAATGTCGATTCATGGTCGAGCGATATCATCCCATGACACATTAAATTGTCGGAGAGATACAATCCATCTTTCTGAACGCTCGCACAGCCGTGGTGTCTTAAAGTGATATCAGGAATTTTTTTCATCATATCGTTGATCCGATAAATTCAAAATTCGATGAATTTCAGGAGCGAGATAGCGGAAAAGCTGTCTATGAAATTGTCGCTCTTTACGTGCATATTCATCTTTATGAAGTAATCGCTCACGCTGGATCTTCATATATTCCGCTCCCCGATAGTATTGCTCGCCGCCACGGAGTTATTAATGTGCATAATCGAGACGAGAAATGTTTCTTGTGGGCCATCGCTTGTGGACTCTTACACAAACGTCTCAATGGTGGTAATACTCGTTCTTTACGCGGTAGACTAGAACGAATCACTACGTATCAGTCTATATTTCATGAGTTAGAAACCTATCTCGATTTGCGGGACATTTCCTGGCCACTGTGGGTTCGCGAGATTAAACGCTTTGAACGCCAATATTCTAATTATTCTTTTCATGTTTTCAATCTCGTTTAGTGTTCCGAAAAGAAAACGTTGGATGTTGTAGGTCCTGTGCATTTTGCTAAAACAAAGAAAGAGAACCATTTTAATTTGCTGTTATATGCATCAAAGGTCATGAATCATTATGTTTGGATTAAAAATTTAAATAGGTTGGTGAGTGGCCAACACAATTCCCACGAACATAAGGTTTTCACTGGTGAACGTTGTTTGAATTTGTTTCAATCACAGAAATAGCTCGATGCTCACATGATAGATTGCAGTTCCGTGATGCCAGCGCGACTGACGTTGCCGGCTTCTCCCGCAGAACAATTCATATATTTCAAAAACCCCGAAAAACAACAGATGCCCGATTGTGGTGTATGTTGATTTTGTAGCGCTCACCGTTCCCGTCTCTTCGTGTGAACCATCACCGAGCAACTCTTATCTTCAGGCACATCAAATGCATGAACCCTTTTCGGCGTGCCTCCCAGTTGTGTGCGATTTCGATGAAGCACGTTCCCAAAGAATTAATTGAATATTTAGAAGGCCTTGGAAAAGAGTATGAATTCCTTTTGAATCATCCAACTTCTCTCCTCATGCGGGACGAAGATGAAATCGCTTATCAGAATGCTGACACATGACACATTTGGAAAGGTCCATTTCTTCCAAATTGTATTCGTGTTAGAGACCACAACCATTTCACAGGTCGTTTTCGTGGAGGAGCACATCAAAGTTGCAACGTCAACTTTCGGGCTCCAAAACACATTCCCGTGTTGATGCATAACGGCAACGGGTGCGAATGGCATTTTCTCCTGCAGGCTTGGGCTGAAAATAGCTACAACGCGTTGGGAGTACAGCTCACCACATACATCGCATTCTCTCTTTCGATCAAAGTCACTTGCCACCTACAAGGACCTGAACAATTCACGTTGACAGCGCGTGCCCTCTGATTTTGAAGATAAATGTTTTAAACTCATGAACAACTCTGTTTACGGGAAGTCGATGGAGGACGTGCGCAATCATTGTCGCATCTATCTCGTGTACAGATGGTGGGGGAAGTGTGGAGCGAGAAATCTTATAGCAAACCCCGCTTTCGCGCGAAGTCACCACGTCAAGGGAGAGCTGATGATCATCGAGTTGATAAAAACAGAAGTGAAGGTCACGAAACTCATTTAATTAGGATTTTGGATATTAGAAATTTCAAAATTTAGAATGTATGAATTTTTTTTATGAATATTGTAAAGAACAGCTTCGCGGTTTTCACCTTCTGTACATGGACACCGATTCATTCGTTATCTCTTCCTTCACGAACGTGTACGCAGAGATGAATCGGTGTTCAGAATGGTTCGACACGTCCTGTTTTCCTCCTAGTAATTCCTGTAACGTCACACCACGAAATAAAAAAGTGCTGGAACTGTTTATGGACGAATGCGGAAATGATTCCATGATTAAATTTGTAAAGACAAAAGTGAAGCTCACAAAGCCCATTTATTTAGGATTTTGTATATTAGAAATTTCCAGATTTAGAATTTTATAAGTATTGTAAAGAACATCTTCGCCATCTTCAAATCATGGACATCGATTCATTCGTTATCTCTTCCTCATCGACGTGTACGATGAGATGAATCGGTGTTCAGAATGGTTCGGCACGTCCTGTTTTCCCCCCAATAATTCATTCAACATCAGTCCACGCAATAAACAAGTACTGGGACTGTTTAAGGACGAATGCGGAAATGATCCAATGGTTGAATTCGTACGTTGCGACCCAAAATGTACTCATTTCTGACCCACTCTCAAGTCACAGTTTCTCGGGCAAAGGACAATGTTCCAATGTTAAAAGAATATATATTCAAAAATTACTTGGACTGTTTATTCCAAAATAGTGTTAGAATTGATAAAGGGTTTTGCATTCGATCTAAAAATCATCTTAATTATTCATTCATTCAAAAAAAGCGTTCGTTGTGCGTGGCAGACGACAAACGCCAGATTGTCGTGTGCCACGACAAACTGGTTACATAAATTTACAAGTTTACTCTGGGGTCATTTCCGTATCACGTGTACGCGTCTTCAGCGTACACATTCGTCCCTGCTGGCGGGGTTGTATAGTAAGCCTTCTCTCTCTATTTATTTTTCTTATTTACTAAAAATTTATTTTCTTTGGAGATATTTTAGAAATGGCAGCTTATTTAAATTCATCATTCATAATTTAAAGAGAGAAAAAGGTGAGGAAAAAGTAGTAGTGGTAGGGGAGCATTTGCAATGTCATAGCAGGAACGTAGAACATTTCATTCAGTCATCAACCGTCAAGTCTTGACACGACGCTCGTCTATGAAAACGCTGACGGTGGCTGGGGTAGAGGATGGGAGAGCGAAGCAGCCAAGATGTGGAAAAACCTCGAGAACGTCGCCGTGGACCTCATCGTCGCCGCCACTGAAGAAATGGAAGAGGGAGAGAAAAACGTGAAGCTGTGGAAAGGTATTTCCAACAGGGCGACTGACGTTGCCGTCAGCGCGCGGCGTCTTCACGACGAGTAGACCACCAACGACTACAATGAGATTGAAAAGACTATTCATGACGTTGTCATTTTCATGCATGCGGAAATAGTAGCAATCATGGAAATTCTCAGTCATGTTTTTAAAGATTCGTTTCGGAGGGACTTCAACTATGTGTTCTTCGCATCCGGCGAGTTATCAACTCTCTCCCATCTCCAGACGAAAATACTCCTCCCAGATATGAAACGAAAGTATTATCTTCGTAAAAAGTGAAATGCCATGCCTCGCACGTCAACACTCCATTCAGTCAGCGTCAGTCATTATGGGAAGACGTGAAGCGAAAATCATGGCCGCGAAGCTCGCCTACGAAGACGCACTCGACGACAGCAGCGGGTGGAAGGACGAGGCGGCCAAGATGTGGAACCTCATTGCGAAGTCTGCAAACGAGCTCACCGTCATCGCTTCCGAGGAAAAATGTGAGAGCAACAAACTTTCTAAGCTGTGGGAGATCTCTGACTTTGTGTGGTCCGCCGCCTACATCGCAAAGCGTCTTCACCAGAACCAAACCTATAATTTCGACGATGATAAAGAAAAGACTATTTATGACATTGCCGTTTTCATGCATACGGAAGTTCTTCCCATCATGGATCAAGCCATTTCACAACTTAAAGATTACAACCCAAAATACATCCCATGTCAGAAAACAGGTATCCGGATGCGTATGACCTACATCTGGAAAGATATTCAAACTCCCCCGTCTCCAACCGTCACATCTCACGATCATGGATCGGAATCGTGTCCCACATCCTGCAATGATAAGACGAGGATGAGGAAGAGGGAATGGAAGGAAGGAAGGCGAGAGATATCGGCACGCAGTTCACTCTCGATCGTCGCTCGATCAACACCGACACATCATGTCTGGAGTTGGTGGCAATTGTAATGTTCTCAACAACCGCGATATTTTCGGAGACACACCGCTCTATCTTGCCGCTCGGGAAGGACATGTGAAGACTGTGGAGAAACTCATCGACGTTGGTGCAGACGTGACTCTCAAAAATATGCACGGACTGACAGTGGAAAATGTTGGGCGCGATGTTCACGTCAAAACGCTATTGGCCAACGTCAGACGTAACCAATCACTCGTCAACAACACGACACCGCTATCATGGTCGCAGGTGACGCGATGAAAATGAAGGACCCCGTCAATACGTTCAATATTACTAATAATGACGGAGACACTGCACTTCACATCGCCGCTCTAAAGGTAATCTCGAGATTGTGGAGGTGCTTCTCGAAGGTGACGTGAAAGTTTTTACAAACCCCAATATTTCTAATGATGTTGGAGACATGGCGCTTCACATCGCCGCAAGTGAGGGCCATCTCGAGATTGTGGGAGTGCATTTGAAAAATGACGTGGACATTTCTATAAAAAATAACATGGGGCTGACCGCAGAAGATCGATGATCGCATCAGTAGGCTATTGGTCCACGAGAGACTCAATCAACATTGATTCCATCCATTGTCATGTGAAGGTTTGTGTGATTGAATTTAAAAAGAAAAAAGTTTATTTTGTATTTTATACTTAAAGTGAAAAATGAATGTAACGTTTTAATCAATTATGTCTCATCTTCTCGTTCACCCTACGTCACCGCTAAGAAGGGCATCCACCACACTCCTTTTCCTCCTCTAGCCACCTGGGATTTTTTTCAGAGATTGGTAGGACGGGTTAGGACAGGGCGGGGCACCAGATGAGCTGACGCCATGTCACAAAGTCTGCCGCCCGGCGTGCGGCCTTGTGACGTCACGTCTGAAGGCATGATGGTAGCCAGGGAAGGGCGGGGCGCCAGATCAGCTGACGCCACGTCACAAGGTCGGCGCTGCACGGTGCTCACTGTAGATTAAAGGAGCAGCCTTCTACTTTCCTTTCTGTGTAGTATCTATTCTGTGGTTTAGGCGCTAGTGGTGTTCACATACACCAGATTGACAGACCGACGGACGGACGTTTAGAAAATTTTTTTTGGTTCCAGGGGACCCCAAAACTTATATTTCCGTTGAAAACTCAAAATCTATTTTCCGCAGAATTAAGCGTGCTACATGCAGAATTGTATTCTTCATGTCTTAATTCTGGGATCCCTACCCTAAACCATACACAAGTTGAATTCTCAATACAAAAAGAAATGAGCGTTTTCGGTAAGAATTGTTAACAAAATATTCGCTCCGATGTAATAAAGTTTATTTTCAAAGACAAATCAGCTATAGATTTAGGTTCTTACTCATCCATCATCATGTCCTTTGCGAAAGCACATATTTCTGTCACGAAAACATGGAGAACGATAATTTGAATAACTATACTTCCCATTGATGTCTAGAACCCAGATAATGAAGTCATTTCTATCCAGAAGGAAAACGCGGAGCCATCTCAGCATTTGCTCTAGGATCACGGAAAATGAACGAAAAACCTGATTGAGATGGGCATCATTGACCCAGACGCTATGGTACAATAATTGTGACAAGTTGCTTAGAACTATGCAGTCCAAATAGTAAATAATACATTAAATATCATTGTTAAAATTAATATTACTTTCTGTTTTGATGATCCATATAGTCTCTAATTGAATAAGAACAATTATGCAGCAGAAAATATTTTAAATAGGACTAACTAGTATATTGAATTTAATCTTTCATTATTCATTAATCTTATATTGCATGTGAATTTTTATAGTGAGCTCATGATACTGCCGCCTGATGAGTATGATTACTACGACGAGTGTTATAGACATCGGCGTTTCCTGAAAATATATTCCCGCTCTCTAGTAAGTCATTTTTGTCAAAAACCACTGATTTGTAAATCAAGAGACAAGGTTGATGGTAAAATTCCTAGATGAATAAAGAGAGTCTTTTAAATCATGTGGGTGGAATTTGCTTATTATTCATACAATTCGTTTTTGTAATCTTAAAGTCTGGAAGCTTTAAGATGCATTTTCCCAGAATATTATGCCATATTTCAAATTCGTCAAATATACACAACGAGCAGTATGAAGGCTAATTGAATTTGAAAGAATTCTGAACGCTTAGCACAATGAACTGAATTTTGTGTTCCATTCATTTGAATGAACGAACCATTTGAGGTTTGACTGAATTGAGAGCTCTAAAAATTTTATTAACTTAACATCAGTCAATGGCACACTGTTTATTTTCAGCGGAGTACAGATTTGTTTTTGGAAATGGAAAACTCCATTGAAACCGTTAATCTGACTATTCATTTGTTATTACGGAATAAATTTGAAACATTTCATTTCTATTTACGAAATATTGTTGAAATCATCCGTAAAGAGAACTGTTGTTTCTTTTCGAAACGTCGAGGGCATATGTTTTATCTATAGTAGGAAGAGAAAAGCCCGTAAAATCTATATCTGCGGAACTCCACGTGGAATTGGCAATTAATCGGCAATGTACATAATGTTCCAACATACCAGTAATGTCTACTGTTGCGGCGATATATGAGGATTCATATCGCGCGCCAAATCGGCAGCGCGGGACGGAGGCTACCGAAGGCAGCAGGGCTACAAACCGGCGCGAGGGCCGGCCGGACGTGAGCGGCCGGCAGGCGGATCAGCAGCCCCGAGGCGAGGTTACGGCGCGGCGTGCTTCTTAACCGGCCGCGCCGGCCAGAGGAACAGACAGTTCTGAAGTGCGATCCAGTAGTGACTCAGTGTATGGTGTATCTTGTGCCAACTCGGCTAAGTTAAACTGTTTTCTTAAATTCTTCGTAAATTCTTAACGAAATTCTTACGAAGAAGTTCTTAAACTTCTTCGTAAATTCACACAACGGATCAAAGAACATGAACAAGCATGGAAAAACAATACCACCATAGTTTCACACTTCGCTGATCACCTAAATCAAAACAATCACACATTTGACAAACTCATTAATTTCCAAATCCTAGCAATTGAAAATAGGTACTGGCACAGAATAAAATTAGAATCCCTTCACATTCACAACAACCTAAAAAACCAGAATAATACTAGTCTTAACCAGCAAATCCCTGAACTTTCGTCACCTCTGCTAAAATTAGCACAATGTGTACACCCCTAACTCCACCCACTTCCGTCCGCCCGCGCCCTCATCACACCAGGCCCAGCAGCCGCGCCTCTCGGCCCTTCGGCCGCGCCCTCCCCTGCCCCGCCCCCACACTTGCCCGACCGCCGCCCAGCCTTCTTAAGCGAGCCGCTATTTCAAAAATCCGCAGAACTTCGTTTTCCGCCCAGCAGCTGCAAGGTACGACCGATCCAGTTTGCTTACGCATCTGCACACTTCTTTTATATATTAATTTGTAGACAATTTGGTTTAATGTATAATTTTATATCTATTAATGTATTTCCAGCTCTGACGATGATCGCTACGCGATCGAAAAGATCTTTAGAAGAAATATAGATTTGATACCAGACAACCTCTGTTTATTTACTGTGAATTAATAAGGTATCTATATCACCAACAGTCTAATTAACGTGTCTATATTTTTGTGAAAACGTCTGATGTTGAATTTTCTAGCTGAAAACCCATTGTGAAATCAGCAGCAATTCTTTAAATATATTGGTTGAAGAGACTAGCCACTCTTGCTCGTTCACATCTCTATCGTTACATTTTAAATGAACATTCTCTACAAGGTTTCTGGTTAATGTAGTTGTACTTTTTATTTTATTCCACATTGCTTTTGTTTTGATATTTGTGTTTAAAATATCCTAATCGTGTAACACAATTTTAGAATGCGTTATGACTTTTTAAGAAATGGTTTGAATTTTTTAAAGTAGAGGAGGATATCTTGAGATTCTTTACTATACTTACAAATGGAAAAAAATCGTTTGTTTTTACATGATGTTCTAATTTCTTGTGTTATTCAAAAACTGCTTTTCCCTGAAATGTTTTATTTTCTGTTTTGAAGAGAAGAGCAAGCGTTAAAAGAAATGAAAGCGCGTAAAAGAGATGAAAGCGCTGAAAAGAAAGAAAAAAAGAATACATCTTTTGTAACAACAGTCCTGTAAACCCCATCACTCCTGCAGCAAGTAATGAATGAATAATTTTATTTTACTTTTAGTAAACAATCTACTCATACGTGTGTATTATTTATTGTGTCAGTGTTCGCATTTCTTATAATGGTAGGAATTGTGCATTTTGGTCAATGTACTCAAAATCTTTTTTTAAATACGATAGATAGTAGGGGTGTTGTTAATTAATATTTGATCGATAACATTCTTTTCATTTAGTGTGATTCGTGTAGGTACACATATTGTAATATCTATACTGAAGGAATTAATGAAATTGAGAAACTGCTCTTCCCGCAAGATTCGACCAGAAAATCAATGTTAAAATCTCTGTATACAACAATGGATTCAAAAGGGCGATTGCTGACTTTCTTTAGTGATATAGAAAGATCTGTCTAAGCCGGAACCTATAAAATCGGGAAACCTTCCTGAACCGGAAAATTTCTCCGGCCCGTGGATCTAAATGGCATTTTACACAGGAGAAAAGGGAATTTGTCCAATGCGGAGATGGAACGGTTTTCCTGTCCAACAGGGGAAAACACCTTCATAAAATGGAATTTCTGTGAATTTAACGCAGTTGGCAGAGAGACGCGAGATACTCTTAATAAAATAAATGCACCTGCAAGTTTGATTTAATATCTCTGTCCATATGGTATGAGTTCGTCTCGGCAGCCGCAGAGCGAAGGAAAGGGACTTCAGCTTTTACATGGAATTCGACCTTGGGGTCATTTGTGTCTCAAGGTGTAGCTGTAGGGGAATTTCCTCTCTCCCGCCTCTCTGAGCATGGGAAGGTGTTCGGGCCTGGCTTGCATCTCCTACGTTGAGCCTTTATGCGATTCCTTTTCTCTACAATAAATGCCTACGAGGTAAAAGTTTAGAATTTGTAAAACCCTAAGTTCATTAGGAGATAGCCAATGTTATGTATAGCAAAGAACATACATTTGATTTAAATCGCTCTGTATAGCTGCCTCAAGAAACTCAGTTTATTTGAAAGGGTATGTATGTTCATCTTTTGCAACAAGGAGGTTATAATGTATGAAGGTGGCATGATGAATCTTTTCCATTGCGGAAAATGAAGCCATGTCCTTGCAAGCTTGGTTAGGCTACCCGCAAAAGAGTTTGACCATAAAGCCTGATATCCACTTTCCACCCATACGTTTTCTTTATTCACCTATTGATAATTCCATAAGGAAGAGGTTTTATATGTAATTATTTGTAATTAATAGACAAATATTTAGATAATAAAGCAAAACAGACTGGGGAAAAGTAAAACCTCCCCAAAATTCATTAAGTGGCAAAAGAAATATTTTAAAAATATTTTTAATTTATTATGTGAAGCTGAATAGAATTTAATTTATGTGCTTGATATTGTATTTTTGGAACAGAATTGTACCTTTCACTTCATGTCAATGAGAATATATAATATCTTAAAAGAGAGAGGAAAAATATCACAGTGAACTCATTCTGAATACAAGGAGTATTCAATATGTAAGGAGCTGAAACTAGTGTCATGTAACTAATTTTGTAAAAACTGCTAATCATGTTCTAAATTTGACACAAAAAAGTAATTAATAGTTTGTCTATTTGGAAGGAGCATGAAAATTGAAAAAGTCTGTAAGGAAATGGTTACAAATTGCCAGAGCAAATTCAATATTAATTTTTAATTCCAATTAATTGCACTGATCCATTTGCAATAATAGAACTGACGAGAAATCCATATAATAAAATTATAAATCTTCATTATAATAAAATTATAAATCTTCATTATAATAAAATTATAAATCTTCATTATAATAAGATTATAAATCTGCTCAAATTGAGTTTTCCTGAGGCCAAATCAATTTGAACATTTTTTCCAAAACAATTATTTTTCTAATGCACATTCAAAATATTATTTGGAAAACAAAATTAATGTAAGTAGCATTTACAGTTCTAAGGAACAGGCTAAAGAAAAGATTCAAAGAGGGAACACATTCACCTTTTTATTTGTAAGGTAATCAAATAATACAAAATATTTTTTTCAGATGAACTATTTTATTTCTTCCAATGTTTATATTTGTGACATTACTGTTGGGTATAAAGCAAAATAATTCTATAAAAATGTAACTTTTTATTTTCTCACTTTGTAAGAAGAAGAAGTATTTGGTAAATGTAAAGGTTTATACAATATTAGATTTCAAAGTCACTGACTTTAGTTGGGCAACTTTACATTCCAGCTGATCCTTTCTTCCAAGATCTGTAAGGGGAAATGAAGTTTAGCTTAACATGCTGGGGAGAAAAATTAGTCCTTAAATTACATAGAGGTAATCTTGTAATCTTGTAAATTACATAGAGGTAATCTTCGCCGCTGGCCGAATTCGTTTATTACGCTCCGTGAAGTCACGAAGGTTAAGCGAATTCGAGACTCGCGGGTTCTTGGTTGGGTGACCGGCCAGGAACCCCGGGATCTAACGGCGTTGAGCCCCTGGCCGAAGGGATAAAAGGCACTGACTGACTGCGACGTGACAAGACTTGACTAGTATAGTAATTACTGAGTAACGGAGGATTACTCCAGAGAAGCGCTCAACGCCCAACAAGGGGTAAAGAGACGCGTTGCGTCAACAACGACGTAACAAATTAAAAAAAAAAAAATGAATACTTTTGGTAGAAGATTCTCCTGCATTAAAGACTAAGATGCAATTGTAGATGATGCCTCTGATGAACTTGGGGTTGCATTGTCATCAATGCAATAAGAATTAGATATTTTTTCAATATTTTTTGAATTCATGAAAATAAGTATGTAGTATATGAAAGTCTAAAAACTGTCCTTAAACAGCTCAGTATGGGCACATTTACTATTTGTTTACGAACCTTATGACTTGGCTGATGTCTCTGAGCATGTCTTTCTTTTGTAAATTAAAAAAATACTTATGATTAATAAAATGTAAGTTGGTTCAGAAAGAGCAAATGATCAATATTGGGACCGGGTTTGTCATGAAGTAGATAAATACATAGGAAGCTCACAATTGAGAGAAGCCTGGAAAACTATTTCAAAATTAAATAAAAATCGAAATGAAAGCAGAATTCTGAATCCGATTAGACATCAGCAATGGAAAGAACACTATTGTATGTTGCTCACAGAAGATAGATCTGAATTCTGTCAAGTTAGATACAGTAGACATGCAGAATCACAGCCTCTGTTAGCTATCACAACTCAAGAAGTTATACAAGCTCTGAAAAAATGAAAGAGAATAAGTGAACTGGCCTTGGAGGTTTACCTATCGAGCTAATAAAATATACATCAAGCCTTGTTTTAGATCATGTGACAATGTTATTTAACAGATGTAACCAAATGTGTGCCTGAAGAATGGAAGAATGCATGGATTAGTTCCATTCATAAAAAGGGATACAGGGACGACTGTTCAAACTATCAAGGAATTAGTGTAATACTAGTATGGGAGTCGTATGGATGGATTTTGACTCGAAGACTGGAAATGGAGATCAATGAAATTGAGAAACAAAATGGTTTTAGGGCAGGAATCTTTTCTGTAGATAATATATTATCTATTAAACAACTTATTGAAAAGAAAATCTCAACAAACAGAGAATTACACTTAATTTTTTTTTTTTTAATTTGTTGCGTCTACTTCGACGCAACGCATATCCAAGCCCCTTGGGGGGTATTGAGCGCTTTGCGCTTCTGGGAGCAATCCTCCCATTACTGCGCTTCTTTAAGGAAGACTCATGATAGTGTTCCTGTAATTAAAATGTGAGAAGTCCTCACAAAAGTAAAGGTAAACCCTGCCTTGATAAATGTAATAAAGAGTCTCTAGAAAAGAGATTGGGTCATGTTAAGATAAAAAAATAAGTATCAGAAGGATTTATAGTAAATAAGGGTCTCAGAAAAGGATGTCCTCTTTCACCAACTCTATTCAAGATTTTTACTGGTGAAATTCAAAGGAAATGGTCCAGAAAATGTAGAAATATAGAAAGGATTGTTGAAAACGTGAAGATTTGTAATCTCCTTTTTGCTGATGACCTAGTAAATTTTGCGGATGATCAGGACAGTATTGAATATATGTTAAAGAAATTAATAGAAACATAAAAATGGTGGCTTGAAATAAATATGAAAAATCAAGATACATGGTTGTAGGGAAATATGGGAATGATCTAAAAACAGAAAAAGGTATACTTTGGGTAGTAAAATAATTTAAATATCCTGGGAATTACTCTTAGTTCAGATGGATCTGATGATAATGGCATTATAAAAAAATAAGCGAAAGAAGGGCAAATACTAGCAGACTTCATAATATTTTATGGAATAAGTATATTTGAAAGCAAACTTAAGAGACAAATATACTAGACAATGGTGAAGAGTTGTGTGAGATACGAATATGAAATTTGGGTTAAAAAGGTGCAATAAACTCTTGGTTAAATGCTATGGAAATGAAGTTTTGGAGACGATGTTGTCATGAGACCCTGTTTGATAAAATGCCAAAACAAAGAGATTAGACAGATAAAGAAGATAGAGAGACAAGTGAATGAAAATGTGGAATACAAAGAACTCCAGTGGTATGGCCATCAAATGAGAATGCATACTGACAGAATACCAAAAGTTGTTGTTGAGTGGATCCCTTTCAAAGACGAAAATGAGGAAGATCTAGGAAATCTTGGAATCTGTCATCGACTTGACAATGAAGAGAAGAAGAATAGAGGAAGATTTTTGGCAGAATAAAAAATATTGGCGTTAAGATTCAGAAAGATATTGTATTCCTGATATTAATTATATCTCTTTCGGTATCAATTGCAAATGGGCTGGGTGAGAAGAAAATAAATTTGGAATTGCTCCATCCCTTAAAGTGCACTGGTATGTGTTGAATTTATTTAGTCTGAACTGAAGTGAAGGCGACACAAAAATGAATATGAAGTTGAACCCATTTCTCCCTCCTCACAGCTCTAATCCATGCTTGCCTTCTTTCTTCGTCTTCCTCACTGGGAAATTTAAATATCAGCAATGAATGTCATTAACAACTTTCCAACCACTTATGATCTCATTCTTATAAATATCACTGCTGTAAATAATTTAAATGATTCCATAATAAATTAGTCACCAACAGAAAGAGAACATTAATGATCTCAACTACCTGAAGAAAGATTTTTTGCGGTTTCCTGCTAGTGCAGTGGTACAGGTTTTTTTTATTTATTTATTTTATTTATTTATTTTACGTCAAAAAAGCAGTTAAAAACTGCGTATGACATGCTATGGGGAAAAGTGAATTGTGTGCACATTTTCAAAATTCTGTGATCCCTACACTAAGTCATATACTACTTAAAATTTAAAAAAAAAAAAAAAAGGTTAATCCTTGCAGCAGACAATCCTTGTGTACTGAAATTTCTATTTTCTTCCGTTGGAATGGTTTGTATTCTTCAGGAACTTCCATGGTTGGCCACTGATGCTTAGTCCAGTCTTGATAAAATTTCGTCCTTTGATGTATATTCCCGGATGTCTCCTATCGGAATTGGCCTTTTTTCAGACTCCAATAAAAGGATGTCGCCTGGAGGTGTCAACTCATCTTTATCCGATATCAGCGAATAAGGCAGTCAGCATATCCATTTTCTTTTTTCCAATTTTTTCTATTTTCTTCCTGTACTCCAAATTGGAATCGTAAGCACTCAAAATTATACACCATCGTAACATTCGAGGCGATAAAACAGCCGAGATCGGTTTTTTAAGACTTATCAATCCAAAAAGAGGTCTATGATCGGTTGTAATTGTGAATTCTCGCCTTGCAACGTATTGGTGAATCTGTTGAACTCCCTCAAAGACAGCCAAAGCCTCTTTGTCTATTTGCGTGTAGTTCCTTTCATATTTTCCCAATGTGTGGAACCAATAAGCGATTGGTTTCTCCTCGTTCCCCTCTCCATGTACCAAACTACTCCGATTCCTTACGGAGAAGCGTCACAGTTCAAAACCATTTCCTTTGACTGGTCGTAATGGACTAGTATTACCTCCGAACTCATTACTTCTTTTAATTTCCAGAAAGCATTTTCATGAATTACAATCCAATTCCAGGGTTTGTCTTCAATTAATATGTTCAATGGCTCAATAATTGTCTTTGAGAAACCTGTTATAGAAATTTACCATTCCTAAAAAAGACTGTAACTCTTCTTTATTTGCGGGTCTTGGCGCATGTTTTATAGCTTTCACCCTGTCCTCTGTAGTCCTCACTCCTTGTTTACCGATAAGAAGTTCTAAAACTTGATTTCTTTCAATCCAATCTTGCATTGATCCTTTTTAAGTGTTAATACTGTATCCCGAAGTTTGTCCAAAACTCTTCTTAAATTTTCATGTTCCACTTGATTCCTTCCGAAAACAATATCATCCAGATACGCTTTTGCTCCAGAAATAGGAGCCAACAACGAATCCATGATTCTTTGAAAACTTCCAGGGCAAACCGATGCTCCAAACGGTAATCTTTTGTCTTTGAAAAGCTATCAATGTGTATTTAGGGTAAGTATTTTCGCTGTTTCGTCGTCAACTCTGACCTGTTGATATGCCTGAGATAAATCCATCGCTGAAAAAACCGTAGCTGGCGTTAAGACCGTTAGCATTTCGGTAATTATAGGTAATGGGTATGAGTTCTTCTTTAATGATGGATTCACTGTGCTTCTGTAATCTCCACACAATATTATCTTTCATTCGCTTTTTCTTTGTGTAACCAGGGGTGTTGCTAACTCCTAGTAATCAGTTGGCTCCAAAACTTCCTGTTGAATCAACTTTTCCAACTCCCTCTCGACCGCTGGTTTTAACTTGCCTACTTTTTAAAAAAACTGGTGTTGCATCCTCTTTCAATTCTAGTTTCACAGGATCCGCAACGCACATCCCTAGTTTTTCTTGAAATACAGTAGGGCATTGCTGAAACAATGGAAGATGATTCGGTAAAAGTGTTTGAGTCTTGCTGTCCACGTTGTGCACTCCCTGGAGTGAAATTCCCACTTCCCGAGACCAGTTTCATCCCAACAAATCCCAACCAACACCTTCTGAAACCACAGCTTTTAAATGTTTGGTGATTTGTTGATACTGTACTTTGACTACTGTTTCTCCCAGAATCTCAATTTTTTTTGTGTCCAGGTCTGCAAGCTGAGCGGTGATTTCTGAAGGATTTCATTCCCCTGATGAATTTACTCCCATGTTTTTTCTTCACAATCGTGCAAAGCGCTCCTGAGTCAACTTCCATCTTGACCCCGATGTCGTTTAATTTTAAATTTGCCACGATTTTCTCCTGTTGCCCCACCGCATGTATTGCATTCAGTATATACAAATTTCATTCATCTTCCACTGCATTACAATTCGCTCTTTTTGAGCTCGTTTTTCATGGTTGTCAATCTTATTCATTAAACATACTTTGACGATATGCCCATTCTTCCTTCAATAATGATCTGCTACTTTGAATTTACAATTTTTTCCATTATCCATTTCCCTACAGTAGTAACGAGGGTTGAATGTTGTATTAGAATTAATTAATCACCAACAGAAAGAAAACATAAATGATCTTAACTACCTGAAGAAAGATTTTTTTGCGGTTTCCTGCCAGTGCAGCGGTACAGGTTATCATTTTTTCACACTGAAATAATGACAGATTGCTCAAACAACTAAAACGCAAAAAAGTAAAGAGAATCTTTTGATATATGTTAGGTATATAACTAAATACACCAAGTTTAGGATCTGAATTGTATGGGTTTATTTTGCTTCTATACAAAGCACTGTACTACTTAAACTTACGCAGTAACAGTTACTAACCGCCAAAGAATACGTATCTCGATCTTAACACAGTCACAAAACTTTACCAACGGTTGACCACATTAACAGAACGTACATAACTACTCGATTGATTGTTTTTTCGTGTTTCCGGGCACGGCAACAGCTTTGGTTAGTATTCCCGTAAGTGTAGTGCATGTTGTTTTCTAGTGAGATGGTGGTGATCTTCCCCCGCTGGATGGCGAGATCCGGCGCCGACCTACCGTCGGCTAGTGGGGTTTCCTCCTAACGAGGACTCTTCCACCAGCGGGGCACCGCCCCAGCCGGGACAAGCTCAAAGCTACCGACCGGTCTCCCGGAATATGTGGTAGTTTAGTGCATGTTAGTGCGTGTGTAAGGGGAGATGATAGGACAAGGAAGATGAAGGAGCGATTGCGCGTGGTCCGTGGCCCGTATGGTAGGGTACTGCTCCGGCATTCCCCAGGTGTTGATCGGAGAAACCACGGAAAACTACCGATCAGAGCAGCCGGCCGCTAGAATTCTCCTCCAGACAGCGACATAATTCGACCTAGCTGAAAAGCTAGTGTCGACAATCCTGCCGCAGTCAGGACTCGAACCTAGGACCTCCCACATAACTACTCGTTAGCCAGATCAATACACAAGAATATATAATTAAAATTGGTTTTGGTTTACAATGTTCAATTACATCTTGCCCTTATCATGTTTGATGAGTTAGATACCTTGAAAAATATACCTCCGAAGAGTTTATTTCTCAGGAAAAAATGTTTATTAAACTTTCTTTCAAATATATATATATATATATATATATATATATATATATATATATATATATATATATATATATATATCGTGGTAAAGCGAAAAGCAAAGCAATAAACCGAACGTAATTAGCTTGCAACCCTGCACACTAAAACGCACTACAATGTTTTGGTAAAAAAAAACAGCGATTTACTTCAAATTCTAGGGCCGATGGCATCTCCATATATTATTATCTCCTTGTTTTGCAAGTATTTACATTAATTTTTTCTGCTGCATCTGACAGTTCTCGCTATGTATTTATTCCGTATAGTTTATTGCAGCGATGTTCGAGAGTATATTGTCGTTCTTGAGCAGTCTCCATGCCACTTCTTGAAAATATTTTTGTTCAGGAACATTCTTTGTGCTGCAGGTCTGTAGTAGATATTAATTATACATATGATTTTACTGTCGATATTGTAAAATTTTAATATTTATGAAATAAATATGTGTGTAACAATAATTGTCTTTCTAATCAATCAAATATGTGGTGAAATGGGAACGTCATGTTGCACATTCCCTGATGAGCTGACGGGAACGTTTACTCTGATTGTGCGGCTACCTATTCTGCGTTTAAAATTTTATTTTTCTTTCTTCCTTTTGTTCCCCTTTTTTCCTTCTGTCTTTCTTTATGTACGTCAAAAACAGTTAAAAAGTGCGTGTGACGTGCTACAAAGAGAAATTAATTTTTTGCATTTTCATAATTCTGCGATTCCTTTTCTAAGCCTTATACTAATTGAATTTTGAATATAGAAGAAATGCGAGGACTGTTAACGAAATTTTCGCTCTCATGTAATATATTTTATCAAGGATAAACCAGCTACAGATTTGGGCTCTTATCCCTTATCATGTCCTTCGTGAAAGTATAACACTCCCTACCGCGACATTACACTTAGTGAGTGAGATCGTGTCCCATCGGGAGCTTCAATTGCAAACACGGAACTCTCGATTGGACAAGACTCACCTAACTCAGCATGTGTAGAGAAATAGCATTCGAAGAATAGGTGTTGGATGCTATTTTTAATGAGATGTCTAATAACGAAAAAGGTGAAGGGACAAAGTGCACGAAATAGAAACGTCGAGACTGATTCTGACAGCTTCGTCTATTTGATGTTCGTCTGATGTTGTTGTTGATGATGTTGTTGCTGTTAATTCCTACATAAATTTTATACCACCTTCAGAAGAACAACAATTATTCATTTCATGCGGGTTATCTTACCTGCAGATTGAGAATTTTCAAATAAAATCATCAAACTATTTCAGGATTAGAGAGTAAAATAGAATAAGGTGAAAATGTTAATTTTCCATTCAAGGAATACAATTGCATTTGAGGCAAAATAAAACGAAAGTAGAAATATTTTTTAAATTTCCGCCTAAAATGTTCATATTCACTTCATTTCAAATGTAACTGTTTCTTCCATATGATTGGACGTTCAGACATCGAATATCATTGATACACGAGAGAGTGGCGTTACCAATAGTTGAACAAGTAATATTTTTTCCTTTCAACTTTGGATGCCGTTACCTACAGAAATCAGACGGGTGTTCACATTTGTAGGAATACCAACTGTCATTACATTATTATTTTCCACAACGAGGAAAAACGGAAGTAACTTAAATTCAGCTATACACCGATTAAAACTGTAAGTCCTTTCAATTACACGCGCTGACAGGAGAGGGGGCCACTGTCGTCCAATCATGAGCTTCGTTACGACTTAAATTTTTGGTATTGAAGCTCCCGGTTGAATGATAGTGTCCCCTGTCTTCTGAGCTCGCGATATTGAAAGGACTTGAGGTGTTAATAAAAATAAACATGATTTTAATTTGAGCGGAGTGTAGAAGGTTGGCACCGTTCAAACAAGCAAAATAAAAATATATCTTAACATATATTTTTAAATTTGAAATTATCCTGCATTTCTGAAAAGGTGATAACTATAGTTTCATCGTGAATAATTGCTTTGATAATATTATTTGATCATTGTTGATATTTATTAAATAGTGCTTATCTTTTTATGCCTTAGTTTTAATACTTTGCAGACATTAAATATTATAATTAATTTTCTTGCAATTTCGTCATTAAATATAATTTGCTTGAAGACAATGATTCCATTTGTAGCTGTAACGAAATTAGTACTCACACCCATTTCCTTATTTTTCCATTTTTCATAAACGTGCCCTCCTTGAGGTCAACCCGCCATGATGTTCATTACGTCATCTGTTAGTTTCCATCACCTGCCATTTTGGGAGTCTAGAGCGACATTCTGTCGGTGCTCGTCGCGTTGTATTCTTACAAAAAATTATATTGCTTGAATAATATTCAGTTCGCAGGTACGTTTAGAAATACGTGTCTGTAGTTAAGTAGAAATGGGGATTCCGCTACTAATTATTATTACCTAGTAAATTTTACTAGTCATGTACGTTTTCTTTCATTGCAGAATGAGTGACCACAAGGCAAAAGATTTTCAAAAGTCAGCAGACTTCTTCAGAAAGGTGCAGAACGGTACTGGGTTGTTAATTTTATGTGAAAAAATAACATTAAAACTACAATTCCCAAAAATATATTTGCCTTGTGTTTCAGAGTTTCGTGAGGGACTTGAAAAGCGGGAATATTTGATAAATGATTTACAAGCTTTCATTAGAATGAAGCAGGTATTTAAATACTATCACACTCGAGTATCTTGAAAGAAAATAACTTCTTAACATTATTTATTAACATTATTATGGTTTTTCTATTTTAATTTAGGAACTCGAAGTATTGTGTCTCAAAGTTGCACCACCAAACATGATACCAAATCAAAAGCAAATTAAGAAAGCAGTCAAGAAGCAACTGAAGGTGGTTAAAAGGGAGATGTAAGTTAATGCTCAAGTCTCAGTGTAGAAACTTCATATATTCTTTTCTTTTTATAATTCTTGTCAAATGTAAGAATTTGATAAAATTGTTATTCACATAAAGGAAACGACATTGCATACCATAGTTCATGTTTCAATGCATGGTGACCGACAGCTCATGTCTTCAGTAATGAAAACAAGAAAATAAAATTTAATACTTTCAAGGATAAAAGATATTGCCAAAGAAGTTTAAGAATTTTAGCTGAAGCCAGTAAAGTATTAGCAACATTGTGATGGATTAAATTACTTTGATACTATTATCCACAATTTTTAATCACATTCAGGTAGTTTACTTAATATTTACTACTCTTCATTGGTGTAAATATAATTTCTTTTCAGAAACCATTCTGAGCAACTCATTGCCTCGTTGGATAAGAGAATGACTTCGTTTGAAAACACACTGAAGAAAATGGAAAAGGAACTCAAAGATGGAAAAATTATCTAAATTTGTTGGTATAGGAAGACCCTGTTGATTTGTGGCATGAAATTAGGGTATATCCATAAAATATTTCAGGGCTAGATAAAAATGTCAGGGGAGCCCATTTCATTTGAGTTCATATTGCCCCACAAGTGATGAAGTTATGAGAGGTAAAATACCTCTCCAAGAAAAGCTGTACCATGTAATAATTATTTTCAATTGAACACAATAAAGTTATTTTACCTATCTAAATATAAAATGTGAAATTCATAAGTAACGTGTGTTGATTGCAACAACACCTAACACAGACAAACAGAAGTTACAACATAAAAACATGCAATTCTCTCATCTATCTTCCATGGACAGTATACATTAGACATTTATATTTTCAGTGCTTCCAATTTTAAAGATTACATCTCAACGGCAACATTATAAATACATTTAATTTAATTTGGACCCATCACTCTATTTTCTAAATGTTCTCCTCTGCAATATTATTATAATGATCAACTTTACAGAATTCACATGTTCTATAAATAGAGAAAAATTACTGTTTCTTTGTGCTTATGTCTGTTAATATGTATTCTAGTAGAAATTTATTGTCGTTCTTTTATGCACTGAAGGACTTAATTAAGAAGTCCTAAATAAAATAACAAGTACTTCCAGTACTTGTTAAAGTAACAAGGCTATTAGGGATAAATGTTAAAAATCAGTACTTGAATGGATCCAAAATCTTGAAGAATAGATGATATTTTAACCATTGGAAATAAATTATTTGTGTCATGTAATTGTGTTACATACTTGAATATGTAATATCTGATGTTCAATTAAATATGAAAATAAACATTGCATTTTTGGTACCATAAAATAGTTTTTATTTAATTATTGATATATTTTCAAATGTAATTCAAGAAGGAAAATATAAATCTCTGAATGAAATGAACAATATTCTGTGGCTACAAGATGCTAAGTGAATCAGCAAAAAATGGTCAAGTAAGTATATCCAATTGTCCATTAATGATCATCATCTTCATCATCATGAAGATGAATACATGAATCCATGCATCCTACCACAATTGGTAAATCATTGTTTTAAAAATAAAAATAGTTTCATATTGTATTCAAATTTGAAAAGACCAGCCTCCAATTCAGTGTTGTGTACATGTAAAATGTCCAATATTGTTGCTAGGGGTATATTTACTTATTCTTAAATGGGTTGTCACCCTTTCAGGAGAAAATTGATGGATTAAAATTCAGGATGAAAAACTTTCAATATTGAAAATATAATATACAAGTCTGTGCTAATTAATACTAAAAAAAAATACAAAAAATTAATAACAAAAAAAATTAAATTAAAAGTAAAAAAAATGGGAAATAAGACATAGAAATAAAACAATGAGAAACAAGAACAAGAAAGTTATTACATAATACTTTGTACTAAGTATGGTAATAGCACAATTTTCATTTAAAAGAATTGAAAAGGAATTAGCATACACGTGTTGGTCATCTAAAGGTGAGAGTAGGATGCAAAAATAATATATTTTCTTGTAAGATTTATTCCTTACATCAAGTAGTCTGTGCAGTGTATTGTTATTACCTATGGATATTTTTATAAGGTTCTGGTGAAAAATATTAGAATGTTGTAAGTGTTGAAAAAGAATATTGAATATAATATTGTTAATTAGATTTCTAGCATCAATACTATTGATCATTTTAAAAAGAAATATCATACTATTAATAACCCTTCTGTCCTGTTCAATTTGAATTTCTCAAATAAACATGACCGTTTATTGATGATTATTAATCATGTTTGTTAAATAACATTGGTTAATTAAGAAGGTATGGTACATGCCTCGCAAATCTAAGCTGCACTGACTCGATACAGGCTCTGCTTTTAAGAAGATAAACATACCATATTGAGGATGCATAGTCCAAAATGGGTTGAACTAGTGTTTTGTATAGAAAGATATAGGTAGAGCAATGAAATAGATATGTTAAGCAATGAAATTAAATTTTTCAGAAAATTAAATAATCAGTTCAATTTTATCGTGTTATATATAATTTTTTTCTCTAATCTTTCAATGTCATTTTACATAAATTTCGTTTCACTTCTCGAATATGAGCACCCTTAATATAGAGGAGAGTCCCCAGAAGTTGTAAATATCCAAAAATTTAACAGAAGGTTCAAAAACATCTCATATTGTAAAATCAATGCTTCAGACACACATCTCGATCACCGGCCACCCCCTCTTCCTCGAGACTCCAGTACCCGTAACGGCTCAGGACATCAATTGATGTAAAAACAGTGTCTCTGACCGTCGGACAGGATTTTCCACTCTAGCTACATATCTAAGTCGAATTCAGCCACTGTCTGGCAGAGAATTTTAGCGGCCAGTTGTTCTGATCAGTAGTTTTCCGAGTTGTTTTCCATCAACTCCAGGTGAATGCAAACGGGCCACGGGCAGCGAGCGATCTTTCTTTCTTCTTCCACTCCTTTCCTCGCCCTTACTTACACACCTACACATACCAGGAGACCGGTCGGGAGGTGAGAGGTTGTCCCGACTAGGGTGGAAGCCCCTCTGGTCAGAGATACCTGCTTGAGGAAATCCCCGCAGGCTAACTTGTTGGGCCCGAATATCGCCATCCAGCGGGGGAAGATTTATTTACCTGTTTGTTTGTCTGTTATTTGTTTGCTTATTTATGTATTTATTTATATATTCGAAAACAGTTTAAACTGTGTGGCGTGCAAAGAGGAGACTCTGCACGGTTTCTTAAGTTCTGGGATCTCTACCTCAACCCGTATACAAGTTTAATTTTGAATATAGATGGGAATGTGCTTTTTTTGGCAACAATTGATACATTTATACTCCAGTATGGAGTATGTGTGTCTGTAATTCAGCGACTGCGTTTCCGTTCAAACACACCTCCTGTCTCACGATAGCACTTCACTAATCGAAATAAGCTACTCTTATTCGGAATAGACTCAGATGAAAATTTTTCTCTGAAAGCTGCCCGGCACTCTGAAAGATTGCGTTCGGAAATACTCCTGGGTCAATACCCTGAGGAAGCTAGTGATATGTCAGGCGAAACGTCGGCCTCTCAGCCCACTACGCGGCCACCCGGAAAGCCAAGAAGTAGTAGACGAAGAGACAGACGGACGGTCGTTTTGAATCAAACCTCTTCTCGGTATAAGGGGACCCCAAAATGCGTATTTTTCGTAGAAATCTCGAAATCAATTTTCCGCAGCATTTACATTATTTTCTCTCAAATACGTACTATACGCGTAGTATCTCGAGAAAGTATAAAGAAAGTTTTCAATCCCAGTGCATTTGAGAAAAATGATAGTAATAATTGTGCACACTTCATTTTCTTCTGAAGTGTCTTCAACTTTATTATTTTGCGTAGTAATGATTTTGTATCTGAAGATGTAATTGGGGTCCACAAGGTGTCCCACAAGGTTCGATCCTCTTTCTGTTGTACGTAAACGATATGCTATCTATTAAAAATGGCAGAACAGTTCTGTTTGCCGATGACACGAATATTCTTTGCGAAAAAGAAACAATAAATAGTACAATTTCAGAAGTTTAAAATTGGTTTTGCAATAACAAATTAATAGTTAACGAAGGAAAAACTGTCTCAATGCAATTTTGCGTTTCAGATCGGCAATCGTATGCTCCATTGAAAATGAACAATATGCAATTAGCTGATGTTAAGGTAACAAAATTTCTAGGTCTCTCAATTCAATCAAACCTCAAATGGAATGTACATATAACAGAATTAAACACTAAATGTTATGCATTCTGAATTCTTTCTAATTCTGTCAGCCTTCATGCAGCTTGTTGCGTGTATTTTGCAAATGTACATTCCCGTCTGAGATATGGCATAATATTCTGGGGAAGCTCATCCTTTAGTGCCCAGACATTTAGATTGAAAAAGAAAATTATCCGATAATTAAAAAATCCCATCCACGAGATCCGTGCAAGCCTCTTTTCATTGAGATTCGTGGTACTCTCTACCTGCCTTCCAACAATGATCACAATTCGCTTCTAAGTGCCACTTTTTTTATGACGATGAGTGTAATTTAACATCAAAAATTCTGTTGAATCTTAAAGACACGGTCATGTTAGGTCAAACATTTTCTTTCCCTTTAACTAACAATGATAAACAGGAAGTTACTTTTCAGCTCATAAAATCTGTTAAATCAAATATGCAAAAAGTATCAAAAACTGAAAGAGAAAGTGTGAGGAATATTTTAGCCAATTCTATATCACCTTATGTGAATAATCCGGTTAGTTAAAATTAAATTTTAATTTAATTATTAACCTATTAAATTTTGTTGTTTACTTACAAAAAATTTAATACATCATTACCTTTTGCAAACGAAACAGTTTTTGAAAAACATCCTGAATTGGCCGTCATTTCCAAAGATCAGTGCCGGGCAGTGACTTAATATAAGTCTACATATCGGGCCAAGGTAGAAGAGAATTTTCACTCCAATGAGAATTTTACTCAATTATCCAGAGATCCTGCAAGGCAATATCTGTTGAAAATTCAAGAAGTTTTAAAGAGATGGCTCTATAATAAATTTATAGATATTTTTTCTTTCCGTAGTGTATATCCTACGGTACTTCGCATTGCCACAGCTTATGGTTTCGCCAAGGTTCTTATGAACCTTGCTTATGGAAGGGATCCATTTTAGACGAAATGTATCTACTTTATCTTCACCTGACTACAAATTTTCTATATTTCTAAATGGTATACTTAAGACTTTCGTAAAAACTGATTACCCATTTAATGCGAGAAAGTCTCGACATAGTGAGTAAATTAAGACTTCTAGATCTAACTCCACAAGATGTACTGATTTCATTGGGCATTGTAAAAATGTACCCCGCCATGCCACGTGAATTAATAATGTCAACTCTAGAGGAGGTTTTAACATTGGAAGTTAGACGCAACACAACTAGGATACCCAAAAAAGAAATTTTGTTGGCAGTAAGGTTAATTCTAAATAACCTTTACATGGCAAAATTTATTTTCAAAGAGATGGATGTCCAATAGGTGGAGTGTATAAGCTGCATCCTCTGTGAGCTAACAATGAGAAGATTGGAAACTCATGTTCTCTCAATTAAATGTAAAGTTCTTCACCCGTTTATTTATTTATTTATTTATTTATTTATTGATTTATTTATTTATTTATTTATTTATTTATTTATTTATTTATTTATTTATTTATTTATTTATTTATTTATTTATTTATTTATTTATTTATTTATTTATTTATTTATTTATTTATTTATTTATTTATTTATTTATTTATTTATTTATTTATTTATTTATTTATTTATTTATTTATTTATTTATTTTACGTCAAAAAAAACAGTTAAAAACTGCGTATGATGTGCCATGGGGAAAAGTGAATTGTGTGCACATTTTCAAAATTCTGTGATCCCTACACTAAGTCATATACTACTTAAATTTTGAATTTTTGAATGGGAGAAAAAAACAAAGACTCCCATGTAATAAAATCTATTTTCAAGGATCAACAAGCAATAAATTTTGAATTTTGAAGGGAGAAAAAACAAAAAACTCCCATGTAATAAAATCTATTTTCAAAGATAAATAAGCAATAAATTTTGGCTCTTATTACTTCCTGCCGTGACAACATGGAAACGATAATTTGAATAATTGTATTTCCCACTGAATTCTAGAAGACGTGCACAGAAAATGAAGTTACATTTATGTCCAGAAGCAAAACAAGGGGCCATCTCAGCATTTGCTCAATGGATCAGGGAAACTTGACGAAAAACCTGATCGAGATGGGGGTCATTGACCCGGAAGCTGTAGTACAATTGTTGTTACAGGTTGTTTATACTCATTTATACAGTCCAAATGCTAAATAATGCATTAAGTATCATTGTTAAAATTAATGTTACTTTTCTTGTGATGCTCAGTATAGTCTCTAATTGTATAGAAACAGTTATGCAGCAAAACGATTTCACTTGGGATTTAAACTTTTCTCTTGAATTTAATCGTTTAATGTCATCTGGCAAAGTGTTGTAAAATAATGTACATGTATTGTATGTGAATTTTTTGTAATGAGCTGTTGATACTGTCACCTGATGAATATGATTTCTACGTCGAGTGTTATAGTAATAGACTTCGGCATTTTCTGAAAAATATTCCGCCCTTGAGCAAGTCATTTTTTACAAAACCACTGATTCGTAAATAAAAAGACACGGTAATGGTAGAATTCCTAGATTAATGAAGAGAGGCTTACATGAATCACGTGGGTGGGATTTGGTTATTATTCGTACAATTCGTTTTTGTAATCTAAAAGTCTGGGAGCTATAAGATGTATTTCCCAGAATATTATGCCATATCTCAGGCGGAATGAACATTCATGAAGTATACACAACGAGCAGTATGAAGGCTGACTGAATTTGCAAGAATTCTGAACGCGTAGCACAATGAACTTAATTTTGTGTTCAATTCATTTAAATGGACGTTCCATTTAAGGTTTGACTGAATTGAGAGACCTAAAAATTTTGTTGCCTTAACATCAGTCAATGGTACACTGTTCATTTTCAATGGAGCACAGAATTGTTTATTTGAAATGGAAAACTGCATTAAAACCGTTTTCTTTTCGTTTACTATTAATTTGTTATTTCGGAACCAATTTGAAACATCTGATATTGTACTATTTACGGTTTCTTTATTGCAAAGGATGTTCGTATCATCCGCAAAGAGAACCGTTCTTCCGTTTCGAACCGTTATGTAGGCGATACTTTGTTACTTGTCCAACATGGCCAAGTTCGCATTGTCTTTGAAATATTCAATTTCTATTATCATAATTTAAATTACTTTGGAACAGGAAGTGCGTGATAAAAGAAATTTAATGAATCATCAGGAATGAACATTTTAAGTGCAAGTTCTGTTTTGTTTAAATGTAATGGTAGTTTGTTCGATAAAAAAATTTTTTTTCTGATAATATTACATTTAATACCTGTTTGTTGAAATTTTACTTTGGAACAGGAGTGGACTACACGTTAAATTTTCTAGATTTTACAATTTTTACATTTCCTACTTATTGTCTTACTAACTGGTATACCAAATCTACAAATGCTGGGATCATTCTAAACTTTAACTCGAATCATCCCACCACTATGAAAATCGCTGTTCTCAAAACTCTTATTGAAAGGATATTCAGTATACCAGATAGTATCTTCTATCCAATTAATCTTGACGAAATACTTTTCCTACTGATTAGAAATGCTTATCCCATTCACTTCATTTCCAAATTTGTCTGTCAGAAATTAAGTCAGATCATACGGATATCTTACTTGCTCCAAAACTGTATAATGGCTTATCCACAAGCCTCTTTCCTAATTTCAGATAAGATTATGTTTACATTACCTTTCGTTCAGATGATTAATAATCAAAAAAAAAGTTCTTTTGCTTAATACTATTCTAAAAATTTTTTCCGTAGGAGGGGAAAAAATAATTTAGATTACCTTTTCCAAAAAACCGTTAATAAATCAGGACCATATTATTGATTTTCAAAATCCTGCAATCCCAGCAGTAGAACCAAAATTATGTGCCAGACTTGTTCTCGAATCTTAATTTATTAAAATTAATTCTTCCATGAACTTTTAACGTAATATGTTTGCAAAGAGTTACGATCGCATATTAGTTCAATTGGTTAAAAGAAACAAACTACGTCTTGAAGAGCTCTCTGATTCTGAAACAACGCAACATTACTGTAATCTTACTCAACAAGACATTCTGAATGATGATATTCAAATTAGTAATTGCCAGTTCTTAACAAATTTCCGAGTCCCTCCCAAAGAAATTACAAATCCTGTAAGTAGCTCTTCTTGTCCGTATTTCCTTACTAGTCGACCCTCCAGTGTTTCTGATAAATCTACCCGTACCATTCCCCCTTCCTTCGCCCATCCCTTCCATCCTCAGTTATGTCCGTATTTTCTCCGAAGTAGGAACGTTCAGATAATGACACTCAGATGTATTATAACATCAATGCTCAATCTATTAATCTTTTATGTCTCTTGCTCTCTTGCTATGCGCTTCCCTTGCTTCATAATTATTCGTTTATTGCTGTGGGTGGCTTGAGCGGACTGACGGAGCCTTCTCTGTGCAATGAAAAGCTTACGCTGCGCCGGGCTGTGCGCTGCCCGGAGGGGAGATAGGCATGGCGCTGGTTGAGGGAGGAAGTGGTGGTTATCTGAATTGAGCTTTAATCACATTGCACATACTATTTATTATTAACATTTTTACAATAATTACATTTGTAAGGAGTACCCCTTATCTGCTGAGGGTGGGATTAATTTGTGCTATTGACATGGCTTTTAGGTATGGTCCTTGAAATGCCTCACAGTTGCTGAAGACATTATCCGTTAAGCGACTTTTCTTCAGAACCACAGTTACTGGATTGTTCTGAAACGTACATTCACAGGTCTATGTTTGAAGGGCAACAGTGCATGTGTTACCGGAGATGTGAGGCGGTGTGCCTGCGGCGGTGTGCCTGCGGCGGTGTGCCTGCGGCGGTGTGCCTGCGGCGGTGTGCCTGAGGCGTTGCACTGCCGGGGCGCGAATGAATGCGCGCTCCCCCAAGGTTCGTCGATGGTAGGGCGCGGATGTAGCGCCTCAATGGGAGCAACAACAACAGCACGGAATCTGGCTCGCGTTGGTCAGCCGGAACTTACATACGGACTAAAAATCCATCTACGTACGACGTAGCAAACTTGCCGAAGGCAGAATTGTTGCGCGACGAGCAACTATTTATACAGACTGCAGCCCCTGCCGAAGGCAGTGGGGTTACATCCAACAGTCGAGAGTAAAAAACAGAAGATGGCGCCGGGCCGGGCCGGGCCAACTTACTTTGTACGTCGCGGAGAGATTCTGTCGCAGCAGAGACGGGGCCTTCGGAGAGTGCCGTTTTGGGGTAAAGGCTACCAGCCCTTCGGGGAAACAACTACCTGCCGCTGAGGGCGTTTGTGGCGTGGATAGAACAACAGAGATGAGTATAAGTATGCCTGGACGGACCAGCAGAAAGGTAGAAGATCAGTGATAGACTATGTGATTACTCCGTAGAACTTCCAAGGAAGAGTGTTGGATATTCGGGCACACTGAGTACATTCAGTCACTGAGTCATTGAGTACTGAGTACTGAGTCATTGAACGTGGTTCTAATCTCTACCTGGTGAAATCAAAAATAATATTCCCTCCTATGAAGCATCGTAAAGATAATCCTAAGGATTTAAGAAAAAAGAAAGAAAGAAACAAAGAAAGTGAACAAGAAATAAAGTACAACTTGGACTTCTCCCCTTAAAAGCTTTTGAAAAATCTAAAAATATTCTACTGCTTCTTTTTTGTTTGATGTATAAATGTATAGGTGCTTCATTTTGATCCACGGATGAAGCGACTCTTTAAGGAAAGAAAGTATAACTGTTTCTGTAGATCCGGGCCCGACAACGTAGCCTGCGGGAATTTTCAACCAGGTTTCTCTCACCAGAAGGGCTTCACCCCAAGCAGGATAAGCTCTGAACACCCGAACGGTCTCCTGCCATGTGTGGTAGTGTAGTACACGAAAGTGTGTGAGTAAGTAGGGTGGGGACAGGACAAGGAAGAGAAAGGATAATTTATACGTAATGTTATCTATTATTTTTATTATAAGTAATAGCAGTAAAATCACTATACCAAGTTAATGTTATTTTAAAATGAAACAGTTCAAATCTTGGAATGTTAAATTATTTTAAATTAAATTATATTATGTTAAATGTTTCACTATTTTGCTTCTAAAAATAATTATATACTCTACAATATTTTAATATATCTGTAATAAGTATTGTAGTATAATCTCCAGGGCAATGACTTCATCTTGATCAGGTTTTTCTGTCCAGTTTCCCTGGTTCTTTGAGCAAATGCTGAGATGGCCCCTTGTTTTGCTTCTGGACAATAAATGAAATTTTCACACGCTGCACTCAAGAAGATGCATGCAACTGTACCCCCTCCATATACATCATATTCGGCTCATCATAAACGATTGTAATTGTATATATGAATCAAAAAATATTATTATTGTTGTTATTATAATTATATTATTATCATTATTACTACGGATGTCCGCGGCCTGTTTGTTAGGTTGCTCCGACATTCACCTGGAGTTGATCGAAGAACCCACGGAAACCTACTGATCAGAGCAGCCGGTCGCTAAAATTCTCTGCCAGGCAGTGGCTGAATTCGACTTAGATATGTAGCTAGTTTCGAAAATCCTGCCACCGTCTGGATTCGGACTCTATGACCTCCCGGTCGGAGACACTGCTTTGACATCAATTGATGTTCCGAGCCCCCTAAGCCGTTACGGGTACTGGTGACTCGGGGAAGAGGGGTGTCCGGTGAGAGAACAGACGGCGGCTTGAGTTGTGAGTCTTAAGCATTGATTTTACAATATGAGATGTTTTTGAACCTTCTGTTACATTTTTGGATATTTACTTCTTCTGGGAGCTCTACTCTATATTATGAGTGCTTATATTCGAGAAGTGAAACGAAATCTATGTAAAATGACATTGAATGAATAGAGAAAAGTTAATATTCCACAATAAAATTGAAGTGATTACTTAATTTTCTGAGATATTTAATTCCACTGCTCTACCTATATCTTTCTATATAAAACACTGGTTCGACCCAATTGTAGATTACGCATCCCCAATATGGTCTCTTTATCTTCTAAAAGACAAAGCCTGTATCGAGTCAGTGCAGCTAAGATATCCCAGGCGTGTATCAGACCTTAATGAACCAATGTCATTTAACAACCACGATAATGGCACTTCATTAGAGAAATGCAAATTGAATTCCTTACAGGGCAGAAGGACTATTACTGATATGATATTTCTTTTTAAAATTATCAATAGTATTGATACTAGAAATCTAATTAACGAAATTACATTCAATATTCTTTTTCAACACATGCGTCGATCTAATATTTTTCACCAGGACATTATAAAAACATCCATAGGTAATAACAATACCTGTTCATTGACTACTGGAAGTGAGGAATAAAGCTGAAAAGAAAATTGATTATTTTGGCATCCTAAACTCAACTTTCAAGACCAATTTCCATAGTTTAAACTTAAATGACTAACGCATATAGCTAATACCTTTTTAATACTTTTACATGAAAATTGTGCTATGAACAAATATTATGTAATAACTTTATAAATGTTTTTGTGTCTTACTTTTATTTTTATTAGCCTTATTTCTCATTTTATTTATTGTATTATTTTTTTTTATTTTGATTTTATGTATCAATTTTCTTCTGTAAGGGATACAATCCATTTAAGAGTAAGTAAATATACCCCTAGCAACAATATTGGAAATTTTACTTGTACACAACACTGAATGGGAGGCTGGTCTTTTCAAATTTGAATACAATATGAAACTACTTTCATTTTTAAAACAATGATTTACCAATTGTGGTAGGATGAATGGATTCATGTATTCATCTTCATGATGATGATGATGATCATTAATGGACAAAAACTGGATATACTCACTTGAACATTTCTTGCTGATTCACTTAGCATCTTGTAGCCACAGAATCTTGTTCATTTCATTCAGAGATTTATATTTTCCTTCTTGAATTACATTTGAAAATATATCAATAATTAAATAAAAACTATTTTATGGTACCAAAAATGCAATGTTTATTTTCATATTTAATTGAACATCAGATATTACATATTCAAGTATGTAATACAATTACAATTTTAATTAACCTTAAAAAAAAAATTTCTACTAGAATACATATGAACAGACATAAGCACAAAGAAACAGTAATTTTTCTCTATTTTTAGAACATGTGAATTCTGTAAAGTTAATCATTATAATAATATTGTAGAGGAGAACATTCAGAAAGTAGAGCGATGGGTCCAAATTAAATTAAATGTATTTATAATGTTGCCGTTGAGATGCAATGTTTAAAATATGCTCTTTGGCAATTGGCAGCACTGAAAATATAAATGTCTAATGTATACTGTCCATGGAAGATAGATGAGAAAAATGCATGTTTTTATGTTGTAACTTGTGTTTGTCTGCGTTAGGTGTTGTTGCAATCAACACAAGTTACTTATGAATTTCACATTTTATAATTAGATAGGTAAAATAACTTTATTATGTTCAATTGAAAATAATTATTACATGGCACAGCTTTTCTTGGAGAGGTATTTTACCTCTCCTAACTTGATAACTTGTGGGACAATGTGAACTCCAATGAAATGGGCTCCCCTGACATTTTTATCTAGCTTTATCTTTATCTTTCCCTGATATGTTTTTTGACTTTACTCTTGTATAGAGTTTCAAGTCACAAATTAACAGGGTCTTCTTATACTACCAAATTTAGATAATTTTCCCATCTTTGAGTTCCTTTTCCAGTTTCTTCAGTGACTTTTCAAATGAAGTCATTCTTTTATCCAATGCAGCAACAAGTTGCTCAGTATGGGTTCTGAAATGAGATTATATTTACAGAAATGAAGAACAACTACTTTAATGTGATTAAAAATTGTGGATAACAGTACCAAAGTAATTTAATCCATCACAATGTTGCTAATACTTTAGTGGCTTCAGCTAAAATTCGTAAATTTCTTTGGCAATCTCCAAATTGAAAATTCAGAATATTACTTTTTATATATTATGTTATCTTATTTTCATTATTAAAGGCATGAGCTGTCAGTCACCATGCATTGAAACATGAACTATGGTATGCAATATCGTTTGCTATATATCTATAACATTTTTATCATATTATTACTTTTGACTAGTAAGAGTTATAAAAAGAAAAGAACATCAGAAGTTTCTACACAGAGACTTGAGTGAACACTTACATCTCCCTTTTAACCACCTTCAGTTGCTTCTTGACTGCTTTCTTAATTTGCTTCTGATTTGGTATCATGTTTGGTGGTGCATTCTTGAGACACAATACTTCAAGTTCCTAAATTAAAATAGAAAAACCATAATAATGTTAATAAATAATGTTAAGAAGTTATTTTCTTTCAAAATACTCGAGTTTGATAGTTTTTAAATACCTGTTTCAGTGTTATGTACATTTGTAACTGATTTATCAGATTTTTCCGCTGTTCATGTCCTTCACGAAACTCTGAAACACAAGGCAAATATATTTTTGCGAATTGTAGTTTTAATGTTGTTTTTTCACATAAAATTAACAACCCAGTACCGCTCTGCATCTTTCTGAAGAAGTCTGCTGACTTTTGAAAATCTTTTGGCTTGTGGTCACTCATTCTGCAATGAAAGAAAACATTGTTTCACACGATTAGAAATAATTAGTAGTATATAATAATTAGTAGCGAAATCCCCATTTCTACTTAACTACAGACACCTATTTCTAAACGTACCTGCGACTGAATATTATTCAAGCAATATATTTTTTTGTATGAATACAATGCGACGAGCACCGACAGAATGTCGCTCTAGACTCCCAAAATGGCAGGTGATGGAAACTTGCAGATGACGTAATGAACATCATGGCGGGTTGACCTCAAAGGAGAGCACTTTCATGAAAAGCCGGAAAATAAGTAAATGGGTCGAGTACTTATTTTAAAATTGTTACAAATGTAAAAATTGTCTTCAAAGAAATAATGTTGAGTGACAAAATTATAATAAAATTAGTATTAATATTTCAAGGCCGCAAATTATTAAAACTAACGGATAAATGCTAAGCACTATTTAAAAATTATTACCAACAATAAACAATATTATCAGAGCTATTATTCACGATGAAACTGAAACCTTTTCAGAATTGCAGGATAATCTCAAATTTAAAAATGTATGTGTAGTAATATTTTAATTTTGCTTGTTTGAACGGTATCAAGATTCTACACTACGCTCAAATCAAAACATTTTTATTTCTCTAAAAACCAAGTCCTTTTAAAACATCACGAGCTGAGAAGAGAGGGGGACACTGTCATCCAATCGGGAGCTTCAATACCAAAAATTTAAGTCGTAACGAAGCTTGTGATTCGACGACAGTGGCCCCCTCTCGCGTCAGCTCGTGTAATTGAAAGGACTTCCAGTTTTAATCGGTGTATAGCTGAATTTAAGTTACTTCCGTTTTTCCTCCTTGGGGAAAACACTAATGCAATGACAGTTGGTATTCCTAGAAATGTGAACACCAGTCTGATTTCTGTAGGTAACGGCATCCAAAGTTAAAAGGAAAAAATATTACTTGTTCAACTATTGGTAACGCCACTCTCTCGTGTATCAATTATGAACTAAACGTCTGAACGTGTCTGAACGTCTAATCATGTGGAAGAAACAGGGAAATTTGAAAAGAAGTGAATATGAACATTTTAGGCGGAAATTTAAAAAAATATTTCTACTTTCGTTTCATTTTGCCTCAAATGCAATTATTGTATTCCTTGAATGGAGCATTAACATTTTCACTTTATTCTATTTTACTCTCTAATCCTGAAATAGTTTGACGATTTTATTTGAAAATTCGCAATCTGCAGGGAAGACGATCCGCATGAAATGAATAATTGTGGTTCTTCTGAAGGTGGTATAAAGTTTATGTATGAATTAACAGCAACAACATCATCAACAACATCTTCAGACGAACATCAAGTAGAAGAAGTTGTCAGAATCAGTCTCGGCGTTTCTATTCCGTGCATATTGTCTCTTCACCTTTTTCGTTATCAGACATCTCAATTAAAATAGCATCCAACACCTATTCTTCGAATGCTATTTCTCTACACATGCTGAGTTAGGAGAGTTTTGTCCAATCGAGCGGTCCGTGTTTGCAATTAAAGCTCCCGTTTGGAAATCTTTTCGCTCACTAAGTGAAATGTGGCAGAGAGTATTATACTTTCACGAAGGACATGATAAGGAGTAAGAGCCCAAATCTGTAGCTGGTTTATCCTTAAGAAAAGATATTACATGGGAGATTGTTAAATATTTCGTTAACAATCCTCTCATTTCTTCCATATTCAAAATTCAATTAATGTATGGCTTAGGGTAGGAATCACAGAATTATGAAAATGCATAAAATTAATTTCTCTTTGTAGCACGTCACACGCACTTTTTAAGTGTTTTTGACCTACATAAAGATAGAAAGACAGAAGGAAAGAAAGGGGAACGATAGAAAGAAAGACAGACAGAACGATTGAAGGAAAGAAAGAAGAAAATTTTAATCGCAGAATAGGCAGCCCCACAACCAGAGTAAACGTTCTCGTCACCTCATCAGGAAATGTGCAACATGACGTTCCCATTTCACCACAGATTTGTTTGATTGGAAAGATAATTATTGTTACGCACATATTTATTTCACACATATTAAAATTTTACAATATCAACAATAAAATCATGTGTATAATTAATATCTACTACAGGCACGCACACTGCTCAAGAACAACATAGTCTCGAACTTCACTGCAATAAATTAAACGGAGTAAATACACGGCGGTTACAACCAGACGCAGCAGAAGTACATCCGTGTCAATACTTGCGAAAGATAAACATGGAGATAAAGATAAACATCATGTCCATTGAAATAAACTGTGTTTCTTGAGGCAGTTGTACAGAGCGATTTAAATCAAATGAATGTTCTTTGCTATACGTAACATTGGCTCAACTTAGCACTTTACAAATTCTAAACTTTGTCTCGTAGGCTATTATTGTAGAGAAAAGGAATCGCATAAAAGACCTGCATATATGTATTTACGTTATAAACAATATCGAATCTATCTCCTTGAAGGATTTAAATGTGTATTCCTTCGAAACTTTTTTTTCGAAATATTTGTAGAACATCTTCCTATGATAAAAATTATATCACTTTCCATTTACAGGCCTCCATCAACGAGCTGTATATTATATTGAGTTCTTAGAAAAACTGGAGGTATCACTAAACAAAATCAGCAATCGCTCTTTTCAATCAATTGTTGGATGCGGAGATTATATCATTGAATTTCTGGTCGAATCTTGCGAGAAGGAGCAGTTTTGTAATTTAATTAATTCCTTCAGTTTAGATATTACAATATGTGTACCTACACTATTCAATTCAAAAAATCGATCAAATAATAATTAACAAAACCAGTACCTACTAGATATCATATTAAAAAAAAGATTTAGGGTACAATGATCACAATTTACAAATTCTTACCATTACATAAATGCGAACAGTGACGCAAATTTCCCTTTTGTCAGTTTTTTTTTTTTTTTCAAAATATTAGAGACTTTTTTCGTACGAATGGAAAGCTTTCTCAGTAAACACGACACGTTTTTCAGACTGCCAACATAGATTTCGAAAATAAAAATCTACGGTTACAGTCATATATTCTTTTCTTAAAAATGTCGCTTTATCCATGTATCAAAACAAAGCACCTAATGGTATATTTTAAGATATTTCAAAAGCTTTTGATGTCGTTAATCATAACATTTTTTTTCAAACTTACCTTCGTATGAAATCCGTGGTATTGCTCCAGATTGGTCATGTCTGTGCCTTAAACAACGATCTCAGAATACTTTCTGGTGTGATGGAATATTTTGTACCTTTCCTATTCATTGCCAATTTCCTATGGAATCTCGCAGGGAACAATTGTATGGACTATTTTCTTCCTACTATACATAAACCATATGCGCTCGACGATTCGAAACGAAAGAACAGTTCTCTTTGCGGATGATAGGAATATTTTTGCAACAAAAAAAAATCGTAAATAGTACAATATGAAATTTTCAAATTGGTTCCGTAATAACAAATTGATAGTTAAAATTTAAAGGTTTCAATGCAGTTTTCAATCTGAAATAAACAAATCTGTGGTCCACTGTAAATAAAATGGTGTGCCATTGACTGATGTTAAGTTGATAAAAATTTTAGCTCTTTCAATTCAGTCAAACCTCAAATGAAACGTTCATTTAATTGAATTGAACACAAAATTTAGTTCATTATGCAACGTGTCCAGAATTCTTTCAAATTCGGTCAGTCATCATATTGCTCGTTGTGCATAACAGTGCATGCTGCATAACTGTTTCAATACAATTAGAAACTATACGGAGTATGAAAAACGAAAGTAATATTAATTTTAACAATGATATTTAAAGTATTATTTACCACTCAGACTGCATAATATGAAGCAACCTGTAACAAGTATTGTACTGCAGCTTCTGGGTCGATGGCACCCATCTCGATCATGTTTTTCGTCCATTTTCCCTGAACATTTGGACAAATGCTAAGATGCCTTTGTTTTTCTTCTGGACATAAATGTAACTTCATTGTGGACGTCTTCTAGACTTCAGTGGGAAATATAGTAATTCACATTATCGTTCTCCATATTGTCGTGACAGAATTATATCCCTTCGCGAAGAACATGATGGTGTAAGAACCCAAATCTACAGCTGATTTGTCTTTGAAAATAGAATTTATTACGTCGAAACGTATATTTTGTTAACAATTCTTACCGAAAACGCTCATTTCTTTTTGTATTGAGAATTCAACTTTTGTATGGTTCAGGGTAGGGCTCCCAGAAGTAAGAAAACGGGCACAAAATACACTTCTCCACGTAGCACGTAACGCACAGTTTTTATCTTTTTGACGTATAATAAAATAAAAAAATAACGAAAATACAGGACTGTAATCAGTGTAATAAGAATGCAATGCAACACTTCTTTTCAAGCCGGCGGCGCTAGCCGAATGCGTTTACTACTCTCCGTGAAGTCACGAAGGTTAAGCGCATTCGAGTCTCGCGGGTTCGTGGTTGGGTGACCGGCCAGGAACCCCGGGATCTAACGGGGTCGAGCCCCTGGCCGAAGGGATAAAAGGCACTGACTGACTGCGACGTGACGAGATTTGACTAATATTAAAAAAAATAATAATGCACATTAATGGAGGATTACTCCCAAGGGCAAAGCGCTCAACGCCCCTCAAGGGGCTTGGAGACGCGTTGCGTCAAGGAGTGGACGCAACAAATTAAATTTAAAAAAAAAAGCAAGAATACATAAGAAATTGCTGTTTCCTATCGCAACACGTACACGAGAATTCAGTCGGCATGCGCAGTAAGAGAATAGACAGAATGACACGATCAAATAATGGTATGTTTTCAGCCAAAGCCGAAACTGTTTGAAGATTTTTACTTTCTCGTACACGGAGTAATATACGTAGTATGAAGAAATTTATGTAATGCTGTGGAACATAAATTTTGAGATTTCGACGGAAATAAACATTTGGGGTACTCTGATACTGAAAAAGTAATGTTTTCAAAACATCCGTTCGTTCCCGTCTGCCTGTCTGTCTGGTCTATGTGAACATCACTAGCGCCTAAACTTTGCATAGGACTTTATCCAAACTTTATAAGATTTTTTCAAAAACGACTTTAATTTTATCTTTAAACTTTTGATAGAGATAGTGCTAAATTTCCTCTAAGAAACTATATAAACGTCATTTTGCTGTTTAAAAATATGATAATTTGTAACTAAATTTCGAAATCAAAATATTACTGGGTGTTACAACAATTATAGAAATCTATAGTAAACACTTAAAATAAATGTACGGAACTGTTGCAGTCATTTTCATAGTATATTTCAAGTCAAGGCAATTTTTATTTTTTTAACTGCAGCCTAGTTGTCGAAACCAACTGAAAAAATTTCGCAACAATTTGTGTTTTAAGGGAAACCTTTGAGATTTTTTGCAGCCTGTTCCATCGTTCTAAGACACAATAAAAATTATTTTTCATTTTTTTAAAATATTTTTTATGTTTGAATTTGGGTCTGAGAAAATATTAAAAAATATTTTTCTGATAGTATAAATTGTTTTCTTATTTATCATATATTTTCAGTCAAAGAAAATAGTGTAAAGTTGGCCAAAAAATTAACAATAAAAAACAGTTTTTGGCTGTCGAGGGGTGTGGGTGGTGAGACGGGGCTAAGAAACCTTACAAAAATATTATTTTTTATGTTAGAATTATAATATAACCACTCGTAAGTCGTTTGGTTTAAGGAAAATTTTTACCATCTTATCCACGTGTATCCTTTTGGATATCTAGTAGGCATCTTTACAGTTGATTTTGATTGATTCATTGATTGATTTTTTGGTGTTTCCGGCCGCGTCAACTGCTTTGGCCATTAGTTTCGTAAGTGTAGTGCATGTCCTTTTCTCGGGAGATGGCAGTGATCTTCCCCGCTGGATGGCGAGATTCGGCGCCGACCTACCGTCGGTTAGTGGGGTATCCCCCTAACCAGGACTCTTCCACCAGCGGGGCACCGCCCCAGCCCGGACAAGCTCCAAGCTCCCGACCGGTCTCCCGGAATATGTGGTAGTGTGGTGTATGTTAGTGTGTTTGTAAGAGGAGAGGATAAGACAATGAAGAGGAAGGAAAGATGGCGGTCCGTGGCCCGTTCGGTAGGGTACTGCTCCGGCATTCGCCTGGTGTTAATCGGAGAAACCATAGAAACCTACCGATCAGAGTAGCCGGCCGCTAGAATTCTCCTCGAGACAGCGACTGAATTCAATCTAGTTGAAAAGCTAGTGTGGAAAACCCTGTCGCCGTTAGGACTCGAACCTAGGCTCTCCCGGTCAGAGGCACTCCAGTGATATCAGTTGATGCACTGAGCTACTGCTTCCGGTTTTAGGGTTGGTAGATTACACAATTTTATTAGAGCATTGATTAGATTTTCATTGTTTAATTGTGTTTTATATTTAGGTTACTGGCAGAATAATTTTACAAATCTATGTCTTTGACATTTTTTTAGAACTACTTTATTACATTTTTAAAAAGATGTTAAAATTTCCATTGAGACTGGTTTTTTTTTTTTTTTTTTTTAAAGTAAGTACAATCCATAGGCATGGTATTTAGTATTAATGGTTCAACAGACCTATTGCACAAGAAGTAAATTATATTAATGTTTATTGTGAATTATATTTTTCGTGCCTTGGTAAAAATCAATTTTCCAGTCTCTGACATGGTGGTCTGCCCTTTTTGCATATTTGTGTATCAAAATTTCAACCTCCTCCAGTAACATTAATCCTGAATAAACTGATCTTGGATAAGTGTTCTTAAGAACAGCTCTTTCTTCAAAGTAGTACCATAATCAACCTTTGATATTATTGTGAATGATACTAAAATATGTTATTCTGTACTTACCTATTTTGATTGCAATATTGTAATTTGCAATGGAGAGAACTTTTTCCAAAGAATGAAAAAAAATCATTTCAAGAAGTCAGACTTGACCAATTCTGTATCCATAAATCACCAAAAAATATTATTATGTAATTGTCATCAGATAGGAATACTTGTGTACTTATTGATGGTGGTCAGAAACAAGTATTGCAGTAGGCTTTTTATTAAAAAAGAGGTTTTGCATATTTTTTAAAAGAAATCCAAGTAGATCCTGTTGTTGGTTTTGATACTCATGTAATGTCAATTTTGAATCGTACCTTTATTAAGTATATTAGAAACTAGTGTTAAATATGTAATAATACATGAGTTTAAGAATTATTTTGTGTAATAGAGCACTTTGATTGGAAATTGATATATCTGCAGATATGATTCCCTGTCCTTACACCTTTTGTAAATAATTCTTGATGAATAGAATGGACAGTTTCCTTGTGGCTTATAATGAAAATGATGATACATTATTATTGAATATTGTTAGGAATTTAAAATTCAAGTAAATGATTTTTCTTAAACAAAAACTGGAGGTTCATGAAAATATTTCCAACTGGAATTGTCTAAGATACTGGATAAGAATATTGCTATTTCAGTACTACCTACTCATCATTACATCCCAGCTAAAAGTTGTCTAATATCATCTGTAAATGAGAGTGAATTAAGTATTTTTAATAATAAAAAAAACGCTTATAATTATATTTGCGAAAATGTGTTTTAGAATTAGTAATTTGGAAAAGTGTTCATATGGAAATTGAAATATTGAAATATATAGACCTAATATTAATAGCAACAAATTTGTATATTTGATTGAAAAATATTCATATAATTAAATATAAAAACAGAACTCAGAATTTATTTAATTTACTCTTTAATTCTGTCTGCATTCAGAAAATGAAACCAAAGTCAAGGATTTGAACAGAATTCAGTTAACCCACGCGGCAAAATATTATTGTCCCAAAAAATTCATCTTGAGGAATTTGTGTATTGAAGATACATGTTTAAAATTAATTTAATCAAAGACACAGGATTACTTTTGCTGAAAGATTCTTTTATTGTCACTTAAAGAGAAAACGAATAGAAAACATCAAATTAACAAAAGACTGTAATGCTTGCTGTATGAAGATCAGTTGTCACCTTTGTTAATGATAAATACAAAATAACTTGTACTAGCAAATAACCTCCATTGAATTTATATACCACCCTATTCATATATAATGTAGAGTAGAATGTAAGAAATGCTATTCACAGAATAAGACCTCCAAAATATATTCCAAATCACACAAAGTTAGTGATAACTTCTAAATACATTCATGATGACCAAGAAAGATTTATTACACTATTGAGAGAATTTTTTACATAATACATAATTTACATCATCGTAAACAATTCCAGATGTCACACAAAGTTAGTGATAACTTCTAAATACATTCATGATGACCAAGAAATATTTATTTCACTATTGAGTGAATTTTTTTACATGATACATAATTTACATCATCATAATAAAAATAGTTGTTCTATTTCATTACCCAATCAGTGCCAGATTCAAACAGGAATCCAAGAATCCAAGTTTATCTATTTTTATGGCATCTTAGTCATTACAATAAATGAAAGTTTAATCATCAGAAAAGTTCATGTTTTTTTAGTAAGTCTCTTTGGGGTCCCATAGAAACTAAACTGTTAGTAAACATTGAAGGAAGCTCAGAAAATCCAGAATAAAGCAAAATTTGTATCAAATTGTAGAGGTTCAATAGTGATTACCATTCATGTAAAAATGAAGTTTTTTTATTTCTTCGTTAGCATTTTCATCTCCAGTCACTGCAATCTCACCCCACCAGTCACTGCAAGCTAAAGTTTCAGGCAATAATTTAACCCTTTCTTGGAATTACTTTTGCTTCAAAATCATCAAAAATGTGGCTTTTATTTTTGGCAATTTTAGAAAATATTAATTAGTCCAATTTTTGAACGCTGGGTAAAAATATTCATTTTAAAAGGATTTAGTTTGTCATCATTTTAGTATAGTAAAACACAATTACATTAATTTGAACTCCAGAGAAATATACAAACAAAAATTTAACAAAATTAAAACTATTAAATCCTGAATTATTAAATTTCTGCGGCTTAATGTTATATTTCTGAAGAACTTAAACAATAAGTTGTTGGTGATTGGGTGCAATGAAAGCCAAATTAACTCACCGTGACACCCTTGACATCATGTTAATGTGATAATCTATTTTATGAGAGAAAATGTAGGAATTACAAATAATACTTTCATAATTAAAGTGTTTTGGAGAAAAAGAGCCTGAAGTACTACAGGCCCTTTTTCCAGAGAGTGATCACCAAGTAGTAAAGTCCAGCATGAAATATACCTTTTCTTTGATCATTTGATCGGTGTGCCCTTTGGGTATTATGGTAGCACGCAAGTTTTCTGAATTATTTTTGAGCTCGGGTACATATCCAGTAAGTATTACAGATAGGGTCCAATTTCAGTTTGGAACCTCATAAACATTTTTAAGATAATAAAAAAAAATTTATTAGCTTGAAATAAAAGATGAACGAAATCATTTACAATGCAAACTATATCTGGCTACTGCTTTGGATGTGATGAGACCTATATATACATTTTGAAAATAAATGGTATAAAATTACAAAAACTATTGCAGGTCTCCCTTGGATTTGTCAATGTTTGAGCTTCAATATTTTAAAAAGGGGAGTTATATAAATAGCAAATTTATCTGTGCAATGCAAATTGTTATGCATGTTGTCTTGAAGTTGAGCCAATCTGATGGTTTGACATTCTACTCCATTTCATACTCTCTATTTCTTATGTCTTCCCTTCAATCTATGCAGGTGTTACTTCTTGAAAGAAAATATTGCAAGTGGAATACAAAACACTATTGCCTTTAATCCTGTAGCACTGCTGAAAGCCAGAGATATACAAATCCCAAAAATTTCATTACATCAGTTTGAAGAAAGTGAACTGAATACTTCAGGTGAAGAACAAGAAAAAAGAACATCAGAAGAACCAAGTCAGGGAGTAGTAAAGAATCTTTCAGACTCTGAAAGACATGAAGTTTTTGTAAGTGATTTTACACCTTCAGCACAACAAACAAAAAAATATTTGGTTTATTTAGTATTTTTATTTATAATGTGGTAAGAAAATTGGTTCTGGATGAAAAAGGCCCATAATACAACTTCTGAACAGGTTAACAATGGTTTTAAAATCTTTGAGAGATTTAGTTAATATGAATTAAAGGTTTTAGCAGGTTGTAAATATTGCATGAAGTAATTTTAATAAAATTTCTTTATCCATGAAGTAAAACAATAAAGATACAGTTGGATAGTTTTCAACTTCCAATTACTCAAAATCAGCTTTTGACCTACCGGTCTTTCTTACTTTCTTCCCAAGGATGCTTCAATTTTTTCTGTATAAAGCATATTTAACATGACATTTTAAAATTCTGTACACCAGAAACAAGCAGCCCTACATGACGCATCAGTATTAAATTCAAAGTTTCAAAAGAAAAAAAAAAAATAATTTTGAAGATATCAAGAATTTTTCCTCATACTCATTTATATTTTCCCATTATATCGCTCTCAAAATGTGTTAAATACCTATGAAGTAAATGAAAATCTTTAGTAAGGATAAGGTATGAAAGTACCCATGGCTAAAAATCAGCTGGAAAATTTGCTTCCTTTTATTCTAGATTCTTTGTAACATTTAGATCTTACACTTTATCTTCTTTAGCCTAGTATTAAAACTGAAATTAAGATGAGACTTATCATGTTTGAAACTGGACAGAAGCACTGATGAGTAGAATTTAGGTAGACCTTAGCACAGGGAAGTGTAAAGCCTAATTGAGTACGTGTAAGTTCTGTTGATCCAAAATTATAGTGAAAGAGGAAAGAAAAGACCAGGGACTAATGCACACAGCATGCACTTAGATATTTATTTTCTTTCTTCTGATGTTTTGTCAAAATAAATCACACCTCTTCAGATATTGAATACAAACAGAAATGATAAAATTTTTAATTCTGAGAGCAGATAGTATCAATATAATTTTAATAAAAACAAAACCATTTGATATTACTATTATTAGAATTGTTGTTATTATTATATTATTATTATTATTATTATTATTATTATTATTATTATTATTATTATTATTATTATTATTATTATCATTATTTTTACCTCATGCCTTTCATTCAGAAAAATTGTAAACAAACTTGGAAGATCTTTGTGTTTTAGATGTATACATTTTTTCATATTTTCCAGAAATGTAGATTTTTCTAAATTAATGACATAAGGAAAAAAATTGTTTCTTTGTAGTTGCATTGTTAATGGGTGTCCACATAATAGAAAAATATCATCTCTCTGATTGTATTCAGTCACTGAAGACGTCCAATTAATTTTGACGAAACATCAGAAGAAAGAAAATAAATGGCTATTAGTAGATAATGCTGCATTTTAGACTCGATCCACTGGTTCTCTCTGATCTCTTTTCCCAAATGTATATTCTACGCGCACATTTTCTTGTGCCCCGGAATACCTACCCCACATCTTTACTAAGATTATTTGGATTAAGCATAAGTGATAACAACGAGCTTTATTGACAAAATCTGATAATAAGAAATGTTTGCTTCCGTGCAATAGAAACTTATTTTGCGTCAAGAAACGAGCTACAGGTTTGATTCAACACTCCTGTCGTTGGAATAAACAACCTTTCCACGTTTCCCACATCCAGCGAAATAAAGGCTCAGGAAAACGTGCGCGGATATTAGTAAAGGTAGCCGTGATATTGAGAAAAAATATAAAATTAATATCATTGACATTATGCCAAATATGTTTTAAAGTTCGTGCAAGTCGAAAACTTGATGGCAAGGGAAAACTAACTATTAATAAGAATTTTTCATTGCGGTAAAACGCGTGGAAAGAATGGACATTTATTTTTTCTCAATGAACCATCTGACGACTAATATGGAAAGTCATTTAGATTGTATAAGATAATTAAATTTTATGGAGAATTTCATCAATGAGTATTCTACCAAAAACATTTTACATTATTCTGATTTTTGAAGTGTTGCACAATTACAAAGACTGAATTTCCTTTGGCGCCAATATAAGGAATATTTTGGCAAGAGCTACGGGGATCTTTGTATTCAACTGAGCAAAACTTCTTTCGTGCGGCACTATCCATACTAATACAGATCAGAGAGCAAAACAGCCAACTTTTTTGAGATTGCATACAGTTCCAAATATGATCGAATTGGCCGTCTTATTCGGAGATCCGTAGAAACAGGAATTATTCTGATTTATGAAGGAGGTCCATGCAAATAACAATTATAGCCGATGGTGGTGATCGACAACTGGGATGAATTCAACAAGTGGGATGAATTCATCAGCAACAGGTCTCTTCTGCTTTCATATCTGTTATTCTGGTCGTTGTCTATGTGCACTGTTGTTTCATCACAGACGTCTAAAAAAGAGAATCGCAAGAATTGCAATAAGTCCAAATTCATAGAAGACACAATTCTATTACTTCGTCTAACTGAAAGCTTTCTCGCTATAGCACAAATCATATTATTTGTAGCATGGATATTGCACCTCAATCTAATGACTACGTAGATAATAAGAGCCCTGAAGGAATCATGAAAGGTGCCTTGCAAAAGATTTTTACCCCAGAGTTTACGGGTTTTAATAATCTTACCTGCCTAGAATGCCCTTTATTCACTGGACGGACCTTGGGCATCATATGAAAACTTCTTACTGTTTGCTACAGTATATATTAAGGTAGACATAAATGATGAACACGCAAGTAATGGCAGCCACAGCACCAAAAATTGCGTGTAAAATCATTCCCTCGTCTGAGACTGCATGAGAATTTACGGTACGTCGCTCTTGAGTACGTTCCATGACAATTCCGCGTCCCAAGTCTTCAACTTTGTCCATGAAATTAAGGACGACTGATTGCTGGAGTACAATGCAGAGAACTGGTCGCAGCTGTTGCAACGCAGTTTTTGTATAAGAAAGTTGGTTCGTGACGTCATGAGCCATGTCATGACTTGACAGCATTTTATCGCAATCCCCAGAATGCGCCAGTGTTGCAGTAATGAGAAATACGTGCGTCCATTGACTCAAAAAGTAGAAGAGAATGAAATAATTAAATACGTTTATGATTGACGCCATTTACCCCTAATTACGTTTTAGAATTATCATAAAATAATTTGCCGATCAGATGCGTTAATGTACTAGGACAATTAAAAAGACGCGTCTTCCTGTCAAAACGACGGGCAGGGTCGGATTTACCTACTGTGAGCATCAAATTGTGTTGGCGCCTTCTCATCGAAAAAATCCCACTGTTACTAAAAAGCAAATGAAAGTTTACGAATTTCTCATAGAATTGAACATATCGTCGCTCTTCCAGAATACTGTCGTAACAAAAAAGTAAAATAAAAAATCTTTTGAACAGGAAAAAGCGATTTAATTTCCTCGCAACTTCACTTACTTACCATTGATAGACGATATTTCAAGGTATGTAAAAATTTCTCTCTTAGCTTCTCTCTTAGCTCTCTTAGCTGAAAATGTATTTTATAAAACTCAATTTTTGGACAACATTATTTCAAAATAAAAGTGATTTCCGTGCATGAAATAGCAACGCATGAAGAAGCAATTTCTATAATGTCTGAGATAAAGATTTTCCACCTAAAAATCATTTTTTGAACTGATCTACCTTAAAAATTTCAACTTTTGATTTGTTAGTTAAAACAGTACTTCGGAAAAGCGATGATATGTTGCGTACACAAACGTTTTTGGGGCTATTTTTCGAATATTTTATGAATTTATTCTCAGGGCGCGGCCTACCCCATGGTTCGGGGCCCCTAAGCAAATACTTATTTCGCTTGTAAGTCGCTAAACCCGCTCCTATTGACTGGTACACTGATAGCCTAAACGACCAGACACGCTCATATTAGTGTAGGAAAATGGGAAGGAAATGGGAAGGGTCCGCAGATCAGATTTCCACATGAGAGAATTTTCTCGTCTTGAATGCTAGTCGAAGTTTTTTTTTTGCTTTCTCGCCCTTTCTTCGAAAGAAGAGAAAGTATTATAATCAATCGGCGGGAAACAGCTAATTTTCGCCAGAAAAACCTCTTATTGTCGGCCCTGGTAACAAAAATGGAGATAAATCTTGTTTCTTTATATAATAAATTACTTCCTCTAATACGTTGTGTACTCAGAATCCATGGTATGTCGGTCCTTGATATTGGAAAATAGATTGACGGCAAAACGTTTGTACGTCTGTCAGTGGCCAAACTAGCTTAAACAGTTCAGCAGATTTTCTCCAAAGTTAATATTCCCCGATCGATTTGAATGAACTCCGGGTTCTCTAAGTATGAAACACATTTTGATTTTTTGGGGATATTTTACATGAAGCCTCAACAATATTTTCAACATTCCCACAAAAATTGCCGTAATTTTTTTTATTAAATTTAGTCCTCCCATAGCGTAAAGGAGCTTCTTTTCATTAAAATCCCTAATTTTTCGAAAATCGTGAAGTTCAAATTTTTTCAGGGTCTTCCTACAATATTAAAGATAGGAATTTTTTTCTTTATAAATTTTTTTTTAAAGACACATTTTGAAATGATGTCATGCATAATTCTTTCGAAAATGTGAATAGTTTTCACGAATTTTGGGTGAAATGTAAGTAATCTTAAATATTTGTTTCAAAAACGCCAACATTTTTCCTTTAATTTTCTTTACGTATGTATAAAAGTAAGTTGTATTATAAAAATATGTTCTAAAAAATCGGATATTTAAAAAAGGTAAAAGACGAGTAGTTTTCGAGGAGTTTCTGCTTGAATTTAATGCAAATTGTAAAAAGAATATTTTCTCAGAAACTGCTCCAAATATTTTCTTACATTGTTTTCGCCAAATAAACAAAGAAAGCTTAAAAGAATGCCGCAGGTCTCATTTTCTTTGAACTCTTTGAGTTTTCGAACATTGCAAATTTAGAAAGAATGTGTTAAACGAGTGGTGTTACAACAACACATACTTTAACAAGGACGCGCCATGGACTCAGAGATTCGCCATCACAGCAGGCAATAACGGCGAGGATCTCTGCGTCCTTAAAATCCGAGGTTGGAGCCATCCTCTCCGATGGGAAGGGACAAATGGTTTTTTTGACCCGGCACCCGGATAGTCGCAGTTTTATTTTTTCTTACACCCGTACGAGACGTCTTGCATGTAATGGTTTACATAAACATATTTTAAATAAATAATATAAAGGGGATGGATAAATATTCATTCTTCTATATATAAAACGCTAATAGAGAAAATGGCGGTTTTGTACTATCGACACCAAACCTCGTGTGCTACTGTTGGAGAGGGGACTACTCTCAATTCTGTAACTAACTGATTTAAGACGAAACTACGGGTTCCAAAACAGCTCGTACTTTCTTCCATTATTTGTAACGGCTCCAATATTATTCTACTGTATGAACCAACAAAAGTGTTTTCAACCAGCAAACATTTACTTTTCGCGCTGAGACTCGAACTCAGGTCTATGGCGTGTTTTACCACTCCACCAGGCATCCGATTTGACATACCAACTTTTTATATATTCGCCGTCAGAAGCAGTTAAATGCTCCGTGACGTACTCTAGGGAAACGTTTATTCTGTGTACTTGTACCGACGCTTAATTTTCACTCCCATTATTTCCAACACGCAATTTTCGAAAATTCAGAAGAAGCAACAAAAATTAGATCTGCGACATTCTTTTAAGCGTCCCTTGTTTTATCACTGGGAAAAAATTAATTGAAAAGATTTGGAGCAGTTAAAAAATGTTATTTAAAATTACACGAATTTCAAGCAAAATTACAAGAAAACATTATTTCTTAAAAAATTGTACACGCCCTTTCTTAAAATGCTATTTTTTAAATTTTGTTTAAGGTGACAATCTCTAGGATCAATTTTGTAGTTTTGAAATATTACCTTTTTGCAATTTTCGAAAATATAGAGACTTGCTGGAAATGAGACTTGCACACCTTTGGAGCGATTTTTGAGAATTTTTTAATTGCATAAATTTGAAGCCGATAATACACAAAAACTACTCATTTTTTCAAAAAATTGTACATGACCATTTTAAAAAGCTGAATTTTTAAAATAAATTTTCTTTCAGGTAAGTATCTGTTTTATATTTTGTAGTTCTAGAATGTTAATTTTTTGCTTGTTTGTTTCGAAACTATAGAGTTTATTGGAAATTAGACTAGCTTTTCTGAAAAAAAAATTTAAAAAATTAAAAAATTGCCTGTACTTCACACAAAATTACACAAAAATTATTCATATGTTCGAAAAACTACATGGCCTTATTTGAACATGCCTATAAGGAAGAGATTTTGTTCAGGGGAAATCTCTATATGAGTAACATAGTTGTAGGACAATGCTGAAACCAATTTTAACTTACGCGATTTCCGAAAAATCAATGTTTTCAATGAAAATGATATATGGACCATTCACTTAAGCGCTATTTACGCAATCGGAGAACAAAGTTCAATTACAGACATTAGGAGCCATTTATGAGAAAACTTTAAGGCTTTATGTAAAGTACCTCCAAATATAAAAATATACGTTTTTAACTCTCATGGCTTTGAGTTCCTTTAAACTGACCGAGGAATATCATTTTTGGAGAAAATCTACTGAACGGTTTTGGAGCAAGCTTTTACCACAGACGAACAGATAGACAGGCATGTGGACGGACGGACAGACGTTTTGCTGTCAATCGATTTTTCGGTATCAAGGACCTATAAAACCAAGGATTATGACTTCACAACGTATTAGAAGTAGTAATTAACTGTATACTGAGGTGACAAAAGCCATGGGACAATCACACCCGGATCACCTCTTGCCCAGCGACGAGCAGCAACTCGACGTGGCATGGACTCAATTCGTTGGAAATCTCTGCGAGCCATGCTGCCTTTTTAGCCGTCCACAATTGCAGAAGTTTTGCCGGTGCATGGTTTTGTGCATGAACTGACCTCTCGATTATGTCTCATAAATGTTCTAAGGGATTCAAGTAGGGCGATCTGGGTGGCCAAATTATTCGCTCGAATTGTCCAGAATGTTCTTCAAACGAATCTCAAACAGCTCTAGCCTGGTGACATGGCGCATTTTCTTCCATACAAATTACATCTTTGTTTGGGAACATGAAGTCCATGAATGGCTGCAAATGGTCTCCCAGTAGCAGAATATGAACATTTCCACTCAATGACCGGTTCAATTGGACCAGAGGTCCCGGACCATTCCGTGTAAAAATAGCCCGCACCATTACGAAGCTACCGTCAACTTGCACATTGCCTTGTTGACAATTTGAGTCCGTGACTTCGTGAGGTCTGTCTTTCAGACTGTAGTTTCTCAGAGGCAAGGTCAAATAAAAAAGTGCCACTTCAGTAGAAAATACGTTATAAAAATACAACAATTTCTAAAAAACCAATCGCTTGAATACGAAGATATACACATATTTGAAATTGTCTTTTTAAACCCATTACGATACGCTAAAGTTAGCGGATAGGATTTCTTTTATCCGCTAAAATTAGCGGATAGGATTTCTGGCATAGGATTCCTTTTTAAAAAAAGTTGACCTTATGTCTTCGAAGTAAAAAATTGTACAAAGACGGAGTATACTGTACTTAAGTAGCCCCTGTTTATGCAATCGACTGTCCAAAAGGCATTTTTCATATCTTGCACGGTTGAGGAAATACCAGAGGTGTTATCACTTAGTCGTTCCATCCAATATATTCATTTTGTTGCCGGTCATCTCTATTTGAAAGCAACCATATTGACATAAAAAGAGCTCCTTTTGCAAGAGCCATGTGCCACTAACAGGGAGGTCCTAAGGTTCCAGTCCCGGCGGTACGATTTTCGACACTGGCTAGACAGCGGTGCCGAGTTCAGATGCTGTCTGAAGGCGAATTCTAGAGGGCGTCTTTGATAGTTTTTTTCGTTTTTTTGTTTTGTTTTTTCTTCGATCAACACCAGGCGACTGCCGGAGCAGTACTCTAAGAAACGAGCCACGGACCGGGCGCGTTATTTTTTTCTCTTCCTTGTCCTATCTTCAGCCCTTACTTACACATTTACACTTATATGTTTTTGACTACTATACCCGTCGGGAACCCACTGAGGGGTGGGTGGGTTGCAGCTTGTCTCGGCTGGGGCGGTATCCCGCTTATGGGAGATACCTGGTTGGGAAAACTCTGCATCCCCAGGTATATGTCGGCGCCGGATGTCACCATCCGAACAGTGGAAGATCACCGCTATCTTCCGCGATAAAAAATACCCTACACACAGGGGACTAATGTACTTAGCAGTTTACGCGCTCGGAAACCCTTGTCAATCGTCGCATGACACCCCAGGAAACTTTAAACAAAAACAAGTCGATGCAAATGGTCGCTAAAGAAATATTTTTCAAAAATATTTCTATATTTTAAGATACTTATTGTAAGTCAGTTTGCATTCGACGTAAGACGCCAAAAACTGTATTATTAATTTCCAATGCGCGCAGAAATTGAAAGAAAACAATGCTGTGTGCAGTCATTTGAGAGGTTTCGATGATTTAATTAGATACCCAGGGTCTCAGAAAAATACAAAAACAATGAAAGAGTTTTGATTTTGACTGAAAAATGCAAATTGTTGATAGTGTTATTTTATCTCTTACTAATACCGAATTAATTCTTACACTCACGGCGTCACAGCTGACATGCGACGGCGAGGCTGCAAGGAAGCTCGCTATATATTTTCTATTCACGTAATACATCACGGAACAGCAGTTTTGTTTTATATTATTGGTATTTAAAAAACTGTATCCATATTGTACTGCGTATCCGTAACTGCTATCTTTATTGCAGTATTCAAAACGACTGTTTTTGTTAAAATATTTAATTTATTGCAGTGTTAGGATACATTATTTTAATTAATTGATTGTTAGTGAATTCGTGCGCGTTAACTACTAAGGTCATTGTCCCCGTAAGTGTAGTGCATGTTTTTTTCCTTCGGCCTGTTACGATTGATTGTGTGATTGATTGATTTTTTCGTGCTTTCGGGCGCGTCAACTGCTTTAGTCATTAGTCCCGTTAGTGAAGTGCATGTTTTTTCTCGGGAGATGGCGGTGATCTTCCCCCGCTGGATGGCGGGATCCGGCGCCGACCTACCGTCGGCTTTTTTTCCCCTAACCAGGACTCTCTCACCAGCGGGGCACCGCCCCAGCCGGGGCAAGCTCTAAGCTCCCGACCGGTCTCCCGGAATATGTGGTAGTGTAGTGGATGTTAGTGTAAGTGGGAGAGGATAGGTCAAGGAAGAGGAAGGAAATATCGCGCGCGGTCCTTGGCCCGTTTGGTAGGGTACTTCTCCGGCATTCGCCTGGTGTTGATCGGAGAAAGCACGGAAAACTACCGATCAGAGCAGCCGGCCGCTAGAATTATCTTCCAGGCAGCGATTGAATTCGACCTAGCTGAAAACCTAGTGTCGAAAATCCTGCCGTCGTTAGGGCTCGAACTGCATGTTAGTGTAAGTGTGTATGTAAGGGGAGAGGATAGGAAAAGGAAGAACAGATCGCGCGCGGTCCGTGGTCGGGCGATCATGCCCCTCTGAATGGCGAGATCTGGCACCGACCTACCGTCGGCTAGCGGAGTTTTCCTGAACCAGGTATCTCCCTCCAGCGGGACACCGTCCCATCTGAGACGAGCTTGAAGCTCACGACCGGTCTGCTGGTTTGTATGGTAGTGTAGTGCATGTAAGTATAAATGTAAGTGAGGGGGTAAGGATAGTGCGAGCAAGGAAGAAATGATCCGTGGTCCGCTTGGTAGGGTACTGCTCCGGCATTGACCTGGTGTTGATCGGAGAAACTACGGAAATCTACCGATCAGAGCAGCTGGTCGCTTGTATTCTCATCCAGACAGTGACTGAATTCGATATAGCTGACAAGCTAGTGTCGAAAATCCTGCCACCGTCGGGACTCGAACCTAGGACCTGCCTGTCAGAGGCACTGCAGTGACATCAGTTGATGCCCTGAGCCGCATCCGCCAGTAGAGATTATTTTATCAGATGTTCTGGTGCTAACTTCTGGAAAACCGTTTTATTGGATTTTGTTCAGCAGCATTTTTGTTCCCGCAGGCCCCTAGTTCTCTCTTTTTGGCCTCCGTAAAAGGAGTGCGGATGTGCTTTCAGAGAGCGCTCACAATTCGGCCTCGTGCGACCCATTTACGAGCTGGTTTGCCCATTTCGTATTATTTGTATTTCTTGCGAGTCCAGTCGTACATTTATTAAGACTTCTGACCACATTTCGTTTTCCCATTTTTGTCCAGCCGCGGAGCCACTGTGGGTCGGGATTCTTTGTAGACCTGCCAAGGGACACTGCCGGAGACAAAGAGGGAATATGCAAAGAGGGAATTCGCTCAAATATTTATTGTAATTTCACTCAATTTATTGAAAATTACCGCGTATTGATACCATCGCATTTACTACTTTTATTTCAAGCTAAATTTTCAAAATGTACTAAAAATTTTTTATAATTAAAATTGTCATCCCTGCTCTTCTTTCTGATCATATATTGGTTCGTGGTGGCAGAAATCAGCCCTCCCGAAACTCTTAGGATTTGTCCTGTGCCAGTCTGTAATTAAATCCTTCTGAAATTCATACGCTGACGCAGCGGATGTGCGTCATCAAAATGAAGAAAATGAAATTCGAATGCGATGGTTTCCATTTACTGCTGACGCCAACTCCTGTGGAATGCAGCACGAGACACCCGAGACATCCGCGCGGGGCTGCCATTCACCCACAGGCTCCACAAGGTCACGAACGTACTTCCTCTTTACTGATTATGTAAGGTAAAGGCTTAAAAACACTGTTGGTAATCTATATAAATAAAAATAAATCGCCGAAATGTACGTATTGGATAATTATTTTTTTGTGTTCGCTATTGTCAGGACAAGGTTTGTATACAAGAAATTTTTGATACATCGTACAGAAAATATTTGAAATTCTCAGAATATCAAAAGGGAGTGGGTGAATGAGAGAAAAGACTGTGAGAGATCTTCAATATATTAACAAATTATTAAAGGAGGAAATAGGAGGGGAGAAAAGCGAGAGGAGAAGAGAGAGGGATAAAGAGATAAGAAAGAAGAAAATAGAGGGGAGAAACGAAAGAGGGGAAAAGTGATCAAGGTGAAAAAGAGACAGAAAACGAGAGAAGGGTAGAGAGGGTGAAAGAGAATGGGAAATAGAGAGAATGGCCAGTAGAGAGAGGCGGAAAGAAAGGAAAGAGAAAGTAGTAAAGACGGTAAAAGGAGAGGAAAGAGAGGGGGGAAAGAGAGGGAAAGTTAGGGGGAAGTGAGGGGAGTGACAGGAAAGTGAGAAAAGTAAAGATAGAGAATGAAAGAAAAAAAAAGAGAAGAAGAGAAAAGGAAAGAGAGAGAAGAGAAGAAAAGGGAGGGGGAATTGAAAAGAAGAAGAAAGAGAAAAAGAAAGGAAAATAGGGGGGGAGGGGAGGAGGGAGGCAAAGAAGAACGAGGGGAAAGGAAAACGGCAAATATAGGAAGAAAAGACAGAAAAAGAGAAAAATTAGAAAAAGGGAAGGGAAAAGAGAACGGGAACAACAGAGAAGTGGGAAATGAGAGGGGAAAAGAGAAAGGGGTAAGAGAGAAGGAAAATGAGTGAAAAGAGAGAGGGAGAGGAAAAAGAGAGGGTAGGACATCTGCCAGGTACTGCTGGTTTTATAATAAATTTATAACATTTATTCCGAAACAAAATTAATAGAAATGTTTTAAAATATTTTTTTAACATATATTTTTTAAAAAAAATTAAAATGAACACAAATATTTTTGTAAACTACAATATATAATTTTAAATATATTATATAATAATTTATACAATGTATAAAAAATTAATGAATTAATTTGTAAATAAATTTTTAGCCGCCCTGAAAAGGAGGCTAAAAGCGCGTACAGACACAGCGCTTCAGTCTGAAGAGACATGAGTTCGAGGGCATGGTTATTTGTCCCTTGTCTCTCATGTATATGTTGTCGCGGAGTACCTCACGTTATGCTGATCGCAAACCAGAGGGGCCTGTAAGCGCGTTCGTGTCTAGTGCATAGACGAATACGCGTCCCATTGGGATGCAAAGAGTAGCAGATTGTTAGCTGGATAAAAGCTCTACGAGAGAAAAAATTACCCTTTTTGAATAAAAATTTTAACATTTCTTTTTAATAATTTCGTTTTGAGGAATAAATGTTACACATTTATCTTAAACTAACAATAGAGATTAAAATACCAGAATTTCATTTGGGGCTTAAGGTATTAAATTTCGAATCCACAACTCAATTTTCGTAGGCGGCAATACCCAAAGTTCGCGTCCAGACGGTGGGCAACTTTCCGCATTGGCTGAATATCTTGGCGAGGATTTACACGAGCATATCCAGGCGAATGTGGGAGCGATTCCATGAACAACGGGTCACGTTAATTATAGAGTATGGCACGGTTGCAGGGAGCATTAGCATGTGGTGAAGAAAATTGATGAAGGAAAAAGAAACACGGTGGAGCAGTGTGTAAGTGGGGATCGAGGAAAAATCGAAGGGTATGATAGAATGATTAACGAAAAATTAACAAAGATAAGAATAGAAAATAAATGGAAGGGAGGGAAAGTAAGTTTAGATATGGAAGATGGGAGATTGTTTTCTAACATTATGAACAAAGCAGAAGTCCAAAACAAAAGGAATAACGAAAATATCAAGTGATAAGGGGATATTAAGAAAGTGACAGGAAAGAAGTAGGAAATGAAGAAGGAAATGAAGGTGATGTCAAAATAAGTAAAATCTACTTGAGGCCATGCCAACATTTTAAAAGGGAAAATTCCTTGAACAATAGGGAGGTCTCAAAAAAATTATTACAATGTCAAAATAGTCTATTTGTAGATTAAGATGTAATTCATTAGACTTACTCTGAGTCACGAAAACCTGGCTGTAAAGTTCTAGCAACCTTAGTTTCCAAACGTACGCGGTAGTGAAGCCCGTTCCAGGACAACTGCGCTGCGGGTTGCCTATATATAATTTTCCTCTCAATAATAATTATTATATATATATATATATATATATATATATATATATATATATATATATATATATATATATATATATATATATCATACAATATCCGTCCAATTAAGCTATTTTTCCGTCTTCGTTGTGGTACAGGTCTGGGGAGCAATTCACTAACCTGCAGTAACACACAAGATTATTGTCCTTGGTGTCTTAGAAAAAGTACTGAACCGTGATCTTGACTTTACACAAGTGTATGCCTACATCTTATATGCTTCTGCCAGAATTTAGGTCATTTGCGCTAAAAACGTAGTAGAAACTACTATATGAGCAGAGAGTACAATTTGTTCACATTTTTAAAGCCATATAAACGCTATCTCTTGCAAACACACACACACTCACAAACACAGACACTTGGGTTATGAATAAATCGTATATGAGTAAATCCATTGAATTAGGTTTTTGAATGAATTGTGAAAAAAGATGAATAAGCATTGTTGGCAAAATTTGACAAGTATTTGTTACTGTGTAATAAAAACCATTTCTATCCGCAAACAAGTTACTGATTTTTGATTCCGATTTTCTCTTTACATTAGAGTTACAGATTTAATTTGATATTTTTCCTGATGATATACTCCCCCTCCTCTGATATTTAGGAAAATAAGAACTCAAGAAAACTTGCATTGGTAATTAAGTTGAATTTACTGCTTAGCTTACTGCAAAGCAAAGGGTCATCTCAGAATTTTCTCAACAGATCAAGGAAAACGTGAAAATCTAATCATGATCGCTGGTGCCATTTTGTAGAGGAGTATAAGAGATGTCCAGGAACGGAAATGATTGTGATTATAACTCAAGTATTTACGAGGAAAATGAAACAATATTATTAAGTTCTTCCTTTATTTGAAGCAAAACTATTACATATTTCATTGAAGGCAATTTTATGCCTCCTGTAACGTTCCCATAATGTGGTTTCGTCTCCAATGCACGTATTCAGGCACAGGATCATTTCGATTAAAAGGGAGTCAGTTTTTGTCACGAAACTAAAGAAACTGTAATGTAAAGAATATTTTAAAGATATATAACAACACAAATTTACAATAAACACATTTATGTAATTGTGGACGTGATTTCTATATGCAAACAATTATTTCTACGTATTGTAGATAGCAGAAAACGGTTGAACATTCATAACTACAATTTCTGGGGTGTATGGGGAATGCCGCGACACCTATTTCATCGCTTGAAACCCGAACCTGACAGAACATGTGCAAGAGACAAAGTTTTAAAACCCCGTTTCAAGATGTTCGATATCGCCATCCTTATCAGGAGGAAATTGCAACCGACTACAAGTCGGCGCTTCCCATGATGAAGCAATCCTCGTCTCCGACCCAAGGACGCTCCAAGTTGCGTGTAATTACAATCCACGCAAATTAATCTTCACGTACACTCTCTGGGGGTCTGCAGGTTCTTCACAATGTATTATTATTTTCTGCAATTGAAACATATGCAACAAACCTGTACTAAATTCAAATTTTATACGAGAATTATAATTATAATTTATTCAGAGATCTTACAAGAAACAAACAAGCCCAAAATTCCATATTTTGAGATATTTCACCAAGTTATTCACCACAACTGGCGCTATCTGCTGGGCAAATTCCTTCCGTTTTTATTGCCTCCTGAAACTCTCAAATTTGAACTAGTTTGGTTCTTTTAAGAAACCCTTCAATTATTGTGTCTTTTGACTCAATCTGGGCGTGCAAGCAGTCGAACTGTAGTAATAATTGAAAGTGTGAAATAAAAGTATTACGCAATGTAATACTTTGCAGTGGTTTAACGACATAAGTGTAAATTAAGTAAACACAGTTCTTCGCAAGAGGGAAGCGGTTAAACAATTTATTTCTACAAAGGTTAAGGGACAAATTTCACACCAATGAGTGAACAGTTGTTTACAGTCACTAGAATTATTGCGAAGAGCAGGATCATGCAAAATACAAAGTGAATAGTGAAAAAAACTCTTTCCAATATCAAGTGTGTAAACACCATGTCATATGATACTAAGTAAGATCGTTAAGGACTATTTTAACTATTACAAACAAAGAAAATCTCAACTTTATTAATAGATATAGGCAATATGTCTCTACCACAAATGTGTTCGGAAAATACAATATTCACATGTAAAGCGCACAGAAATCGAAAAAAAATGCATCCTCCAGTCATGGGACGTTTCAATAGTTCCGTTAAATAACCAGAAAAACGCAACCCCTCTCTCTACCTCTCTCTTTCCACTCTCACACACACTACCACTCTCTCACACACACACAACCACTCTCTCACCCACAACCACTTTCTCTCTCACACACACAACCACTCTCTCTCTCACACACACACACACACACACACACACACACACACACACACATATATATATATATATATATATATATATATATATATATATATATTGTTATGGCAGTGTTATGCGATATTATTTTATTTGTTATTGAGCAGTGTGTGTACTATTTTTAAGACCACACACAACATTCTGTTCAACAACAGTTTCGCTGCGGAAGGCCACTAGTTTTTAAAATGTTCGTGAAAACTGTACTACAATTCTACTCACCACTTTCACTCCACGAATGTTATTGGCATTGATACCACTTATGGTGCATTTTAACCTGATTATGAAATGATAACCATTTTCCAAATCCATCCGCCTGTGTGTGATAAAAGAAGAGGATTAGTACTGTTTTACCCAATTAATCAAATCAAACATTATTTTCCAACTTGTATTATGTATTTTGAGCACACAAGTTTTTATAGAACAATGACAACAATTTTAACGTAAAAACGTTGCGGGAAACTTATGTTTTTTATTTTCTTACCCAGAATTCATTTTAAATATTTTCCTTTCAAATCTCGGTAGAACCCAAGAACTACTCTTCTCTACCTGCTTCTGAAAAGTTGATCTTGTTTACGGAAACCTGAAGAAAATAAATGTGTCAAAGGAGATTCAATTAGGTATAATAAAACAATTGATTTATATCACTATGAAATAATGCAATTCATTCTTGGAGGAGTTTCCCAAGTGCTATCTATTCCCCTTACCGCTAGTATTGGGGTGAAGAGTAAAGTATGGAAATTAAAGAGTAAAACAATTGATGTGAGTGCGGAGAAAGGAAGTAAATTGTGCTGAAAGCAAGAAACTAAGCAAGAGAGGAAACAAAAAAAAACACAAGGGAAATTGTCGGTTCATAAAATAACAGAAAGAGGATTATCGACCATGAAAATTGAAGGAAGATGGGATGGAATTATGGAACGAGTAATGAGGAAATTGAATCTGGTAGATAAAGCTTTCGGCCTATAAGAATACTCGAACGAAGATAGCCTGGAGCAGAAGTAGGTTAAGACCACCGTAGTATGAGGATCCTTCCATTCGGGCGAGTACTTAACGATTAGAATTTATTAAGAACTTGCATTATTTAACTTTCTAATGAACTTTTTTGCTATAGTTAGCATATCATTTACGGTTTTATGTTTTTAAACGACTTACTTTCTACGACTGACATTGTGTCCGGACTTGCGCCTCTCCGCGTTAGTAATGGCAGCGATAGTGGCAATGATGTCAAAAGCTGGCACTCAAAAACAAACTAAGATTTCAATTATTCCCCTTAATTGTTAACACCACCTGTTCTCAAATTCCATAATTACTTATTCTCCATGTTTATCTACACTCTACACTCTGCTACTGAAGATTCAAACATTCAAAATCACACTGAGAGAATCTATAGATCTATGACGGTTCGTGGTAGTCACGATGAACTTACAACTTTATTTCGCAAGAATAATTTTGTTGGGATCGTTACAACAAATTTTACGCTTACTTTTATGAACTTACCACTCGATCACAAAATGTCTCCACAACACACTAAGAACTATGTATACTTTGTAACTAGCAGAAGCATACGTCTCTCCAGTATGAGGAAATAAATGTCTGGAATACGAGTTCTAACGAGGCGAAGTTCACCGAATATAAACGGAAACGCTCGAAGAACTTCGGGCTCTACGTCAAAATCACTGGTCACACCTTTGGTCATGTGAACATGTCATTTCTGCAATTCTTGTTTCTTTAACTAGTGGTGATATAACAGTACATACTTTCTCGTATTATTTCGAATTGCTCCGCATTATTATACTACTACATAAACCTGCAAAAGTATTTTAATCCAGCAAACACTTTTTCCGCACCGAGACTCGAAGTCAGGTTCTCAGAGTTAACTTGGCGAGAGTCCTATCTCTATGCAATGGAAACACTGTTAGTTTCAAACTCGTACCGCGCTTACATATATAATTGTCCCAACCTAATATTTCCAACACAATTTTCTCATATTCAGAGAGAGCAATGCAAATGAAGCCTACGCTATTCTCTTAAGCGTTCCTTGCATAATACACGGAAAATTGAAAAAAATAAGACCAGTTTTTGAGAAAACGTTCTTATTATAATTTGCATTAATTTCAACAAGAAATTACATGAAAACTACTCGTTTCTTTAAAAATAATTGAATTTGGCCTTTTTTAAAGAACTGGTATTTGAGAACATATTTAGTTTAAGGCAAACATCTCTGTCTTCAATTTTGTAGTTCTGAAACGTTAACTTTTTGCAATTTTTGCATTTTTCGAAAATACGAAGAGTTCACCGAAAGTGGGTCGTGCACCATATTTTTTACCTTGACACATAGTGGAGAAAATCTGAGAAATCACTGGTTAATAAATGCCAATATTTCGCTCATAATTACACGAAAACTACTCATTTTCAAAAAAAAAAACTGAACATAATCTTATTTCAATATCTGGCTTTAAAGAACAGGTTTCAGAAGAGAAAAATCTTTCTTCAATATTGTAGTTGTAGGAAGACGCCCAAACATTGCACTTTTGCAACTTTCGGAATTGAAAATTGCAATTTTCGAAAAATCCGTGATTCAACAAATATGAGACCTGCACCATTCCCTTAAGCGTTCTTTACTATCTCCGCGGATTAAATTTTTTATTAAACTTGGTGCTATTTTTGAGAGAATTTTGAAAATGAGGTTCAGGCTTCACACAAAGTACCCCCAAAATCAAAATATCCGTTTCAAACTCAAAGGGTTTAGAGTTTACTTACTTCGATCGGGGAATACCAATTTTGGAGCCAGCTAAAGCTAGCAGCGCCCAAAAACCAATCTCAACCAAACTATATCCAAACTTTTGGGCTAATTAAATGCACTATTTTATATAAATATGATATCAAACTGGAACTAGTACAGCTAGCACCCCACTTACTCAAAATTCAGAATTTTTTGTACGCTCGAAACAAGTAAATGTTGGGCTTTTGTGAACTACTATTCGAAATTTCGAAACTCATTCCTAAATAAAAAACAAAAAATCAAAACCACCGCAATTTCTCAAAACTCAAAAATTTTTCCACAATAATTTTGGGCTAATTTTAAGCTCTTCAGTGACACCAAAACATTATTTTTGATACCACCCCCAAAATTACGGTTTCCAAACTTTTCGGAAGATAAGCACCGGTACTTCTCAAAATGTTTGTACTGTCTTAACGTGCGAATTTTGGGCTTCTTTGTTCACTTTTCAAAATTTCGAAACCTACTCCTTTACGTGGATTTTTCTAACGTGGCGGCTGAGGGTAGTATCTCCATGATGGAATTCGGCACGACTTTTTGAGTCATTCTCAGTCCTGTTGCTAGAGTCGCTTGTCTGCAGCGCTGCTTGATGCGGTCGCGTCATGCAACGTCTTGCGGCAGGACTGAGAATGACTCAAAAAGTCGTGCCGAAGTCCATCTTGGAGATACTACCCTCAGCCTCCACGATAGAAAAACCCAAGTAAAACTACGAGAACAAGAAATGAGAACCACCCCAATATTTCATAACTAAAAATTAATGCGCCATAATTTTGAGTCTTTAATGACACCAAAAAACATTTTTCTGCTACATCACAATGCCCCGCCAACAATTATTTGGTGGTCGCATTTTATTTGCCAATAAGTGCCAAATGCCAATAAATTCTTGATTTCCATACGTTCAGTATTTTTGAGTTTATTTACTGAGAAATTGGAAAGTGGTATAATATCGTACGCACGAGAGTTTTCCAGTTTTTGGAAGGAATGGAGAGACGCCGAAAATTAGGCCATTTTTTTTGCCATTGTCAAACTTCATTGCCCACGATTTTGGGAGATCCAAAAGAGCCTGAAATTCCGGATTAGCCCGGATCCACTTAATTAGCCCAAAATTAGCCTAAAAGTTAGGATATAGTCTGGTTGAGATTGGTTTTTGGGTGCTGCTAGCTTTACATGGCTCAATTTTGAAAAAAAAAAAAAAAAATCGGCTCAACGGTTTTGGCGTTACGATTACATACGATTACAATACTTCCTCTTCTTATTCGTGAGGCGAGAAAGTAAAAACAGACCCTCAGCTAATTTGTGTGCCCCCATCATGCAGAATATCCTTGTAAATCTAGGGGGAAATCTATCAATTTTCTCTTCTAAAAGGCTATGCAATTTTAAATCCACTTGTGAAATTAAGGTATTAAGCACGATCACATTAAGCCTTTCATCACATATGGCCATACACTCATATGAGCATAGGTGACAGTAATGCTTTTATATCCTCCCTTTCCCTGGGCAGGCAATTAAGATGGTGATTTACACCTTTGCCTTCCACTGTAAATGAAATGGCAGAATAATTATAATCAGTGACTGATGGAAGAGGTGATTTTGATATGTAATACATAGTGGAATATACAACAATTATATAGTGGTAACCTTCTACAACCACCCACGCCATGTACTCGCTGCTACCTGCATTGCATACTTCAAAAAGCTCCAAGTTCCTGAACTTTGAGGTGGTCCCTTGTATTATTATCAATAATAATAATAATAATAATAATAATAATAATAATAATAACAATAATAAAAATAGCAACAACAACAAGAATAATAACAAAAATGATTTCAGCTATACAATTGAAATTTGAATCTTAAATAAAATCTTGCAAGTATTGAATGGGTTCTTTTGTACTTTGTGAATGTGTTTGCTGTTTCTAAGGGAAAAACAAAAACAATAACACCTGATACCTGCAATTTTCATCTTTATGAGGAGATTAGAAGCTTCATCCAAAATAAATAGTTCAGAGACAATGATGGAAAACTTATAACAGTCATTGCAAATTTTCCATTTATTCTTGATTAGTCATAAATATTAATACAATCTAATTGAATCACAGAAAATTATGAAAAAAATTATTATAACAATTGGAATAAAACAAGTTACTCTGCCAATAAATTGTGTTCCAGTTCAGTGATTTTATTCTAACAGATTTATATTCTTTGATGTCACTAGTTTTTACTAAAAGGTTTTCACAGAAGCCTCTGAACATCTCTCAGTGTATTTTAATAAAAACCCCAATTTCTAGAATGGGGAGATTTGAATTTTTTGTCTTTTTTCTAAGACATTTCAGTATCAGGTAGAGAGGTAATGCACTTCACCTTTAAATGGAAAATCATATCTTTTTGTTATTTTTCCATTTATATATATTAATTTATTCGTTACTTTGCAGTGGTTTTGAACTGTTGATATGACAAGCTTTGCAACTCAACTCCTTGTTCTTATTAGGCCTACATATAAGATCAAAACCATGATACCATTACCAGTTGAATATTGATTTGAACTTAACTTGCCCAGAAAGGCCTAAAAAATTCAATTTAATTAAATCGAAGATGAACTAGTATGTTGTTATATCCAAGGATATAAATATTATGAGCCTATGTAAATTTAAAATACTTTTCACTGCATCATTTTGATTTTAGTGTCAGACCACACACTATACCAAAGCTAAAGAGACTGGTTTTTACTATGTGCTAGTAAAATCATTAAATCCTCTAATCATTAACTCTATTCTTTGTCTTTTGTATCTGTAATTTAAGAAAATATTTATTATTAATAAAATGTATTTATTTTTATTTATTTATTTTCATGTTTATTTATTTATTTTCATATTTATTTACTTATTACTTAATTATTCACTTACTTATTTACATATTAGTAAAATTTATTTATTTATTAATAACAATTTTCATTTCTTTAAATCTTTACTTTCTTTAAAATCAAGCCATGAATTTTATTTAGAATTCCCTACACACTCTTTTACTACACACTATTATGAATACTGGTCGAAACAAACTTTTCAATATTTGATAAATGTTTACTTCTATGTTATAGAACTGCATGTTTGAACAATCTTCATATTTGATTTGAATGTACATCTAACAAATAAACACCACTCTACTCCTTTCCCTCCTAGCAAAGGAGAGCTCAAGAAAATTTGTGCAGAAAATAAAGTTATGTTTACTATCCAGAAACAAAGCTTGGGACCATCTCAGCCTTTGCTCAAAGGATCAAGGGACACTGGATGAAAAATGCTGATCAAGATGGGGTAATTGACATATATGCTGAATTACAATACTTGGTAAACATAGAAATAATAATACAATGTAGCAAAATAAATTATTTTCGTAGAAAAGGAGATAACACTAAGATTTGCATTGTTTCGTGTTTTTAAAACAAATTACCCAGTATTGTCATTTTACCACCACCACCACCTACATTTCTAAGTAAAGTGTGTGGTGAGAATATCAGCGATAGTGAATTTGAAGACATTTTTCTATTTTAAAAGTCAAAATTGAAAGTTATCAAGTTCAATTCAAAAAGGTAAGGGATAAAATTCTTACTTAAAAAAGGGCAAAACATGGACATGTTTCAAAACAGAGACAATACGTTTTCGTATCGTCATGAAAATTTAACACTGAACCTTCAGTGGAAAGCCCAAAATAAAGTGGAATATAAAAATTTCAAATTCAAATGGGTTGAAAATGGAAAAATATTCATTAGAAAAAATGAGGATAGTAATGTTATAAGAATTAGATGTGAAGAAGACTTGGAAAAAATAAAATAAATTCTCCATCCACACCCCACTTGCCCACTCCACTTCTTTCACCAGCCTCCAGTCCTCTCTTACCCTCACCAGTCCCTTCCTACCTCCACACCTCTACTCTCACCGCCTCCTCTTACCCTTTCCAGTTCCTTCCCCCCCCCCACTCCTTCACCAACTCCTACACATCCTACTCCCCATCCCATCCATAAGTACAACTTCCACTGCAGCCGTAAACCCACTCCTGTTTATAACCTGTAACAAACATCAGCAGGAAAGCAAAAAATACACAAAAATAAAAACTATCTTTACATTCTTCATCAAAACGTACAGTCACTGAAAAACAAACTCACTGAAATAGAAGTATTACTAGAGGAGAAGCTCAACCACATTTCAATACTACGCTTTACAGAACACTGGCTGACCAAGGAACAACTAGACAACACACATATACCAAGCTTCTCTTTAGCTAGCAGCTCATGTCGAAATATTGACAACGCACATCATGCATATGGTGGGACATGCATTTTTATTAAAGATAAAATTAGTTTTGCACCCTACACCAATCACTCACACGTCATAAAAGAAAAAGACTGAAATATCTATCACAGACTTAACTGGGATAAAAACATGGATCCTATGCATGTATCGCAGCCCAACTGGAAATCTGAAAATCTTCTTAAAAAGCTCGAAATTATTCCAACAAAACTTAAAAAACACAGACAGTATAAAATTATTCTTTGCAGTGACTTCAACATAAATTGCCTCACTCAATCCAGTAACAAAAATCTATTTAAAGACTAACTAAAATCATACAATCTACAAACAACCATAAATACACCAACTAGAATATCCAAAAATAGTAGCACTGCAATAGATCATATAATCATAGATGCAAATAATAATAGTTTTTCTATTGCTACATTTATTACCGGCTTCAGTGACCACACTGCCCAGATTCTAACACTTCAAATAGAAACAAAAATTACAGAACAGACAATTTACCAAGAAAATTGAAACTATTCCCAAGGAAATACAATAAAATTCCAAAACTTACTCAGATTACAAAATTGGAATGAAGTTTATAAGGCAACTGATACAAATGATAAATTTAACTCATTCATAAATGTATACTTAAGACATTCTAATAACACCTTTCCTCAAAAACTCAGAAAGAATCAAAATAATAAAAACAAAACGTGGATTACTAAAGGCATCAAAGTGTCTTGTGAAAGAAAACGCAACATGTATAAAATACTAGCACGAACAAATGTAACCCCGCTTATTTCATACTACAAAACATACAATTCAATCCTAAAAAAATAATCAAACAAGCGAAAATTTTGACAAATGATAAGTACATTGCAAATGCACGTAACAAAACAAAAGCTATGTGGGACATTATTAAAAAGACAACAGCACCAACTAACAATAACAGAAAAGGTATAGAGCTCCATTTCAAAAACCAAACTTGACAAGACCCACAAGAAATTGCTGACATATTCAATGAACACTTTTCACAAATTGGTAAAAAATTAATATCTCAACATTCCCTTAACAATAAAACACACCAGCCAAATACTAATAATTTACAAATTGCAAATTCCATATATTTATATGAAACCACCCCCTCTGAAACTTTTAAAATCATTGGACATATGGAGAATAAATTATCAGCAGGCCGGGAATACATTCCAGATTTACTTATCAAATACAGTGCTCCATATATAGTGCAACTGCTGTCTCATATTTGCAATTACTCTCTAAAAACAGGCATATTCCCTAATGTATTCAAAATGGCAAAAATTAAACCATTGTTTAAAAGGGCAATAGTTATGATCCAATGAACTACAGACCTATCTCCCTCCTATCAGGATTTTCAAAAATTCTGGAAAAGCTTTTCAATGATAGACTCAACTTTCTCAATGCTAATAATATCCTTACAAATGCACAACATGGTTTCAGGTGTAATACATCCACAGACACAGCCATTGTCTCTTTTTTAAATGACATACTTATTGCACTAAATCAGAAGGAAATTCCCATTGGCCTTTTCTTAGATTTGTCAAAAGCCTTTGACATTATTGATCATCACGTACAAAAGTATGTAGTGATCCTGAGTAGGGATCCGAGGCATTGCAGGCCAGTGGATTAAATCATATTTATCAAACCGTAGCCTAGTAGTTACCCTCCAGCACACTAAAGATAACAAAATCTCCTCGTACTACTCCTACCCTCAGATGATAAATTGTGGAGTCCCACAAGGATCCATCCTAGAGCCAATACTATTCCTTGTATACATAAATAACATGCCTTTGGCTTTAAAAAATAACAAAATAATTTTTTTTGCAGATGACACAAACATAATCATAAAGGCAAAAACGCAACAATTATTAGAAAAAGGAACTCAAAAACACGTTGCATGCACTAGTAAATGGTTTCAAGACAACAAACTCATCATAAACACCAGCAAGACAGTCTCTCTAAATTTCATGAATCCCCGATTCAAAGATCAACTCTGTGTTTGCTCATAAATAATAATCCCATGAAACTACCTTCCTTGGTCTAACAATCCAAGAGAACTAAAACTAATGCTCACATTTCAAATCTTAATAAGAAGCTCACCAAATCTTAGAGAATTAATTTTGAAGACCTAGGAAAATACACAAAAGCTAGAAAATGGAATGTTGGCAAACTTAAAGAAAGGCAAATAGAATTACAATATAAAACAGCAATTGAAATCACTCTTAAAGAAAAACTGCTTCTCCATACATGGAATTGGAGAAACATCAGAAGCTTGATACTGGATGGTGATTACAAAACTTCAGGAGTAAGACCCCCCAGGAAGGAATGCGAGAAGGTTTGATGATGACTTTAGGAGAGCCATTGCGGTAAAGAATGAAGCAAGAAGTAAATGTCTCCTTAAAGATAATAGAAAAGCTGTGTCAAAAAAAGGAGCTCAGAAAGTATGTAGGAGAAAAAACATGAAATTCTAAGACAGGAAACTGGAAATCTTTTGGAGGACAACTATAGAAAGAAAACTTAAGAAAAACTATAGAAAATTCTTCAAAAGAATAGAGTATCTAACAAAATAATATGAGTTAGAGTTAATAACATTAGATAAAAATATGGAGTAATCCTTCCAGAGTGAAATAAACAATGGAAAGGAGGGAATTTTTTCAAGGATAGAAACCATGGGAATATTAGGGGAAATTCAGTAGTGAGGGATATTGGGAGACAGACATAGAAGAGCCTGCTTATGAAGACTTGGCAGCAATAGTAATGGTCTTTAAAATGAAAGCTCCAGGAAATGTCACCATAAACATGGCACTGATACAACAGGGAGGTGAACAGCTGCAAAGAATATGTGAAAAATTGTTGAAAGCAATACAGAACAAAAATTTTCTAAATCCCTGTTGAGTATTTAAAATAATTTTGTTCACATCTAGAAAGCAGTGTATTTAGTTAGAATTACTTTCTACTAGTTTTCTAAAACCAATAGTTATAGGGCAGTAGATCTTTTTTTATTGGTTATATCTTCATTCTTTTGTGTTGGTCTTGCTATACACTTTAATACCATCCGTAGCCTAAATATAAATTTTTTAGTGAAAAATGTATTAAATAGGAGCCTAGATTATGATTATTAAGGAAGATTTGCAGTTTTTGAAATAATAGATGACATGACATACCAGATGACTTATACCAGAAGTTCATTAATGTGCTTCTCAATGGCAACTGCTATGCTAAAAACACTGATGTTATCACCCTTGACTTGGGAGAGTAAGTCTTGCCCAGACTTGGCATTTAAGGAGTAATTGAAAGTTTTATACATGTCAATAAGTTTTTCTGTATGACAGTTTTAAAATTATATTCAAAAGATATGCGGCAGGACAAGTTTTATAAAAACACAGCATTACTTTCCTAGCATTTTATAACATCATGATCTGGTGGAAGTTTAAGTTTTTGTTTTAACTGGAATCTGTGGTAATTTCTACCATAGAGCAGGCAGTATTAAGAGGAATCTAGATTTTTGAAAACTGTTTCCACTTTCACTTTAATATTTTTCTCCAGCATGTACTTCAGACCAGTGTCATTAAAAGGGAAGTAATTTAGTAATTTAGTAGCAGTAATTTAGGTTTGTGGATGTCCTGCATACAACAGAATTTGTGCATTTCTGAATGTTGATAATCTATCATGTCAATAATTTGAACATTGTGGTCTGATGAGTGAAAGTTTTATGTTCACGATGTGTCTATTAATGTTTTATTTAGTAATAACATTATTCATAATTGAATTACACTGAGGTATTACTCACATTGGCCCTAAGTTTAAATAATTCTCAACAAGACAGTTATTGTTTCAGCATTTTTTTTCATGTTTAGATCACCCATAAGCTTAATTACTACTTTTCCCTTTCCCCTTGATTAAGTCTAATTGATGGTTCTTTGAATTGAAAAAAAATAATCAGCCTTGTTAATATGTAAATGCTAACTATAATATATATAATATGTAGATGCTAATCATTTTTAAAGATTCACAGGAAGAAAGAAATGTTTTTTTCTGCCAGTTGAAAACCATTCAATATTTAACTTCTTCACCAAAATAATACTTCACTTTCATAACCATTCTCTACATAAATTGCAATTACACCACTTTTATGAGAGATTCTTTCAAGGTAAGAAAAACTGCTGGTTTTGGATCAACTTTATATTTTTTTATCGATGAATGTGATAACTTGTCTAATTATTTCTTATTTTCCATTACTGTTCAAATGCAGTCAGTGGAGATATAATCTTCCATTTTATCTGGACAAATTCACATCTTCATTTAACATCTTAACATCATATCAGCAGATCGATCAATGAGTTTCATCAATAGATCATATTTTCTCAATTGGTGCTCCAAGTTTTTAAAACTACATACACTTTCTCTGTTTGTATTGTTTAGTGACCAATTGCTCATATTCTAGCTATGGCCATAAGCATATATGTAAATACTACTTTGGATCCACTTCTGAGCATTGTTATGTGATGCTGAAATTTTCAGATAAAAAGGTGCACAGACAAAAGGTCAATTTACATTATGCTACCTACACATCCAAAAGGCTAATTTTGTTGTTTTAATTTTTTTATAAATATTTAGACATTCCAAACTTTTAATACATATTGACCAATTCACTGTATTAGTACATCATTCATAAGAGAAAGAGAGAAAAGTTATTGTTCTTCTCTGTTGAGAAGAGTAGAAAATTCAATCAATTCAAATTTCTTTAAAGAAAGTCAATATTAATTGAAGAGAAATAAAGTAAATACAAATATTAAACCAAGTTTGAAGTACCTTCTTATATGATTTAATTTATCACTGAAAAACAATAACCAAAAAAACGACACAATGCATGGGAAAGAATTATCATCTGCACACATTTCTTTGTGTTTCAAAATTATATGTAGTTGAATATACAAAGGGACGATATATAGTTGAATTACGAATAAAAGGTACCCACTAGCATGGTTTGCAACATTTGAAAACTAGAATTTTTGCCCCAGATTAACAACTTTTACATAATTGTTTAGTAGTAGCATTTTTCAAGAAATCCTTTTTGGTTTTATTTATTTTCTCAGAAGAAACGTATATTAATCTTAAAAACTAGAGAAAATCAAGCAAAACCAAACAAATATTTGGATGCTGAACCAAAATTATCCTAAAACCACTGTTCATGAATGAATATTTTGATTAAAATAGATTTTATATTTCAATTTATATATATATTTCATTTCATTTTATATATTTCACTTCATTTTATTGTATTGGGGTGTAGGGGAGGGGTCAAGTTTGAGAGTGTCGCAGCCATCATGTCTCCCTTACTTGGACTCATTATTGAGCACTACTTACATGAACACCAACAGCCAGTGTCAAAGAAATGATTATGACATGCTTTTCCAAACAATCCTGTTAAATTGCTTGTTTTCATACCAAGCAGGTCAATGACAATAGTATTTTTCCCATAAATCTAGATCACTCAGTGCTTAAGAAATAGGGAATAGAAATTTTGGAAAGATTCTTCGATAATTAAAACTACTTTACTTCAAATATTTTTTACAAATTTATATTTTTCTATTCTCTGAACATTCACATTACAATGTTTATAATATAAGATTATAAAAGCATTGGCGGTATTTTTAAAAGTTTAGAATATATTTTTACATAAGAAGCCTAAGAAGGTAACACTGCAGCATTTTCACTAAATTAGTGTTGTTACAAAAACATATACTATCTCCTTGGTAACTGTTAAGTAATATAATGTTCTACAAACTCATCTGCCATTGCAAACTCTTGCGGGGAAAAAACAAACAAATGAATATCTTTAGTTGATTATAAATTCAAAAGCTAAAATAAAAATTGGTATCTGCCAATGAATTTAGTGTATTGAGATATATTCTGATGTAAAATGTAAAGAAGAAGAAGAAGAAATATTTACACAGGCTGGGAATTAAACCCAAGTGCTGTGGGTGAGAACCTCATTTGATAACAATTGCATTAAATTCAGCTCGAGTATTCTTAATATTTATTGTGCTATACTACTGTGCTTGTGTGATTAGAATTTGTGCATATTTCTCATTGGGCAACTTCCAATGACAGTTCAGTACTTTATGTTTAAAGTATTTCCTAAATATTTTAAATACTTAAATTAAGAAGTTAATTAAGAAAGAATTTAATACAAAAAAAAGTGTGTAAATACATTTTATGGATTAGAGGTGCTAGGAATATCTCCAATTTTCTTTCATCTACTCAATTTAGATAGTTACTAAAAAAAGCTTCATGCCTATAATTATTGTCATACCTTGCACACTTTGGTAAATGTTCTAGTTTAGTACAACAATATGAATAAATTTATATTTTTCATCTTATTCACTGAAAATAATGTTCAAGTCACATTTGTTTGGAAAATTAGTGTCTTATTACTGAAGCTTTGTCTAGTAATGATATTAGTGATGAAGTAATCATATCCTTTTATATTTCCTACAGTATCGAAATTTATAATCGATGCATCTATAAATTTTTGACAGCTACTATTTAGAATTCCACTCGAAGTAGAAAATTGAGCTATTGGGAGATGCTAATGTAGTTTTGCAGTGTTCAAAATTCCCCACATTGGCACAGTTATTATTTCAAGAAAGGAATTGTTAATAGATTGGCCAAAGAGAGCAGTGACCCTGATCCAAAATGAATGATGAATATTTAATATATCAAAAGAAAATCAACATAGATAATACATTCTGCAGAAGAAAAACAATTTTTTTTTAATTATTGGAAAATATACTTCAATGTGTTGAATGAAGACACTAAACAAAATATTTTATAATTTATGTTTTCTTTTATTTATATTACATTCACAGGTCAAGCAATCTCATTTTCAAACAGAATACAAACTAGAAGCAAGTGATTTCATATATTTCTAATTAAACAAAATTCTGAAAATCCATTTTCAATGCCATTTGCTAAGCAAATATTTTGTGCACAAGGAGGATCCTTGTTGCCCAGACCATGTCTTCGTCGGCCGCCAACAAATTTCATACAAGCAGGAGGACGTGTTCTACAGAGAGCACCGTCCTGCATGAATCACAGGTAGGAGGAGGTCTAAATGAGGAACGCCAGAAATTAACAGAATTCCTTATTACACATAGTTTATAGGTGGTATTTTGCCACTCTCTTAGCTACGCTCTAAAGATGGATCGTTTAAATGAAACTTTAACATCGGACGATGGTACAAAAGGAGTGTCAACATAAGTATTCTCCGTCGCCGATTTTGCCGCCTGGTCAACCTGCTCATTCCCTACCCTGGGACCCAACTCAGTACCAGACGAGACAGAAGGCGATGAATGAGGTTTTGAATTGATTCCGTCAGGTAGTCTGAGGAAGAAACGGGAGGCAGCTTGAAGTGAACTGAGAGAATCGGAACAGAGAACTGCTCGGCGCAAAGTCGCTGACTCGATGTATTTTAGGGCTTCAAGAATTGCATACATTTTAGCAGTGAAGGTACTGCACTGAGAATGTAGACGATATGATTTGGAGACTGATACAGTAAAAACTACATGCCACTACGTCAATGCACGAAGAACCATCTGTGTATAAGAATACATGATCTGGATAGGCTATCCTCATTGCCTGAAAATGCACCTGGTAAACACCTAGTGGTAAACACCTGGTAAGTACCTAGTCGTTTGTTTCGGTTTGTTTTGTTCGCTAGATAGGATAGTCTGAGGTAATTTTCGGGCGGAGGAGTTGCCAAGGGGGAATGGGCTGATTTGGGGGTTTCACAAGAGTGGGAAGACCAACATAAAGGTCCCGCAACAGATTTCGCAATTTTCGCAGATTTCGCAACCGGTAGGCTGAGGCAACGATGTTCGAAGAATATATGGTTTCATATTCAGGAAGGATAATTATTTGGCGACAAGGATGATCAGAGAGTCCTGATACTTGAGCACCGTAAGACGCTAATAAAATATCCCGTCTTCTTTTTAAGGAAGGTTCATCAGCCTCGTCTAGAAACCACTCAATTCGGCTGGTCCGTTGAGAGACTGATACCAGCGTGGTGTATACTTTTGATGGGCCCAGTCGGATTCCAACATTTTGAATCGCGTTCAAAAGTCTTTCAGATGAGACAAAAAATTGCTAAATCTGCAGTTTTATAAAAAATGTCCAACTTTTGAAAATCGTAAGTGGGGAAGGTTCCGCGCATTACAGTCATGAAAACAGCGAATTATCATTTTGCAACAATTAACAATTGTATAAATAATTTCGAAACATGCTCTAGAACGACCGGTGAGTTTCCGTTGCACTGCAAATTGTGTCTGAGATGAATATTTCAAAATAGCAGTTTGACAGGAGTTACAAATCGATTGCTAAATATTAGTAAAATTGTTCCTAAATGGCTAAATATTTTCTGGTCTATTGACAGTAATTCACCAAATACGCCCGCCCAAAAATATTTTTTAATCATTTCGTATACGCTGGCAAATTCTCTTCGTCGACAAGGAGGGATGACGATATTTCCGCATCATACGTAAATAAACGAGGCCCCGCCTCCAGGACAGCGTCTTTCGCGCCCCCTGCGATTTAGCACCAATCACCAGAGGTGGCTTATAAGGTAGTGCCAGTGTAGCACCGATACAAAGGATGGAAAAGAAAAGTTTAACTACAATTATGTGTACAAAATAGCGTTTATTCAAAATATTTTGCTTCATATCAATTCATTTGAACGAACGTTTAGTCCTTGGATGCTCTATAAAAAAAAACTCTTCAAACGCCCAGGGCGCAGTGAAATCTGCCGGCCTCTTTCTAAACCACTGAGTCACTTACAGATTGGCACAGTCTCCGTCTCTGCCTCTGCTCATTAACGCTATATAAAGAACGCTGTTTGTTTGTATTCGTCTCTGAGGGATGAGACCATAGAGATAGTAAGTAGATGAGACGGAGCCAAAATCAAACTGGCGTAGTAGTTTACATTCTGTTCCATAGAGTGCACTAATGAAATTGTCTTCATACAGCAGGCTCTCTCTCACTCAGTATGACGCCAATGCCCTGATATTTCGCCTTTCTTTGTATTTCGCACATGGAGAGGTGGCATACGCCGTGGGCGTAAGACATCTCTTTGTCTTGCCCGTCTTACACGTCTTACCCGTCTTGCCCGTCTTACCCGTCTTCAGAGATCTCGGGAAGCTGTGACCTCTTGATTACCGAGGGCGCTCAGGCTTTCAGGCTGAGTAATTTTTATTTGTTCTTATTACTTTTAGTTTGTTTTCCAGTTTAATCTTTATTATAAATTAATAAACACGGCACTGTAAATTTAAATTTTGTTGCCCAAGATATTTTAGGGCTTACCAAACCGGGTTTAAAACAGCGCATCAATGTTTAAAAACATCGGTGGGTTTTGATAGAAGTTTTAATTTTGAACGTTGATAATTGGTAACATCGATGTGAGATTAAATTGCACAGATAATTACAGTAATTTATAGTTTATCCTGAAAGACTAGTCTTTTTCTTCCAAAATAATTTTGCAGAGAGTTCGGTTTTCTTAATTTTCTTGCCATCCATACTGTGGTGTGGGAGCACCCAGTCTCCAAAATGTAATAATAATAATAATAATAATAATAATAATAATAATAATAATAATAATAATAATAATAATAATAAAATTGTCTTTATTTGTGGCGAGGCTCAGGCCTGCTCTTCCGCCTGACCACTTTAATTAATTTACAATTTTAAAAATTACAGCTGAGGCGTTCGAATGTAATTAATATTAACTGACTTCTCATATTGCAGAAGAAAAAAATCAATTTGTGACTACCATCTACATCAATTTATCAGTATGAGCCAAATGAATTTATTGTCATTTTTTGTTTATTCTTGAAATTTTGCAAAATGGAAAGACATGATGTAAGGAACATTCTTAAAAAATAAGATAAAAGGAGCTCCCACTTAATCCACTTAGAATCAATAATTCAAAATTCGCCCGAAATGTCAGTTGTTATTACCCGACATGCCTCAACTGTGAACAATCAACAAAGAAGGGGGAACATCGGGCCATGCTACCTCCATATATTATAACCTCCTTGGAGGCAGCACGCACAGGGCGCATTCGGAAAGATCACTACCGCGGGTTCCCGCGCGTTGCGCGTCAGCGGCGTGGCCAATAGGAAGAAGCCGCGGGAAGTTTCACACTCCGCTCTTGAGCGTATCAAAATGTTGACGGCAGAGAGCTGTCTCGACAGCTGGGCAGCCGAAAATAAAATGAAAATTAACCCGTGAAAAACAGCAGCCAAAATATTTTCCCTAAGACCCATCCATCCCATTCATCCCCCCACCCCCTTACAACCGAATCAAGAATCGGTACCATGGCATCCACATAAAAAAACAATAAAATATCTAGGTTTTTTCTTAGACACACGCCTCAATTTGAAGAAATCACATCGACAATAAATTTATACAAGTAAAAATTAAATTACACCAACTAAAACCAATAATAAATACATCAGCTAAATTACCCTACAAATTCTGCCTTACTGCTATACAAAATTATCATACTACCACAGTTATTATAAGCACACCCAGTTTGGATCAGCGCAGCTAAATCTATCACGAAAAACCTGCAAGTAATCCAAAACCAGTTCCTTCGTTCCATCACGAATGCCCCATGTACGTCTCCAATGCGAATAAAGAATTCCAGGTGGAACCGATTACCAACCACATGTTTTTATCCACCCACTTCTTCCTAAACATACCAAATATACCCAAACTAATCCCGCTAAGACTGCCATAACCCAACTCACAGAACCCGCATTAAAAAGTAATTTCCTTTCCACACATTCCTAAATAAATTCTCAGATCTCGATCCAAGGTAGAAATATTGTACAAAGATACCTCTACCACACTCGTAGTAATGAAGTTGTATTTTAACATTATTTGTAAGATTATTGTAAGTTAATTGTAAGTAGATATAAGCAACTATAACAAATGTAGAGTGTATTAACACTGATCTTCACATTGTTTTATTCAAAATAAAAAAATAAAAAAATAAGAGAGCTGCCTCAGTTCAGCCACAGTCAGTTCAGCCTCAGTTCAGTAATACAGTCCCGCAGCTCTGTGCTTTTTCCCTATGCTGAAAATGGGCCAAACTGACAGATGTAGCTTCACTAGCGCTCCAAGTGGTCTGCAAGCTGGTCACGCTCTCGTACCATAGTTTATCTATGCTAAACCAAGAATTTGATGTAATTACATTATTTTGAAAACCTAATTCACGTTCTAGTCCACTATTATCATTTGTTGTTATTTTTTTAATTTATTAATTTTTGAAGAATTTACATAGCTCAGTAAAAATAACTATACATATGTATGCTAACCTTAAATACAATCTTACATGCTATCACAAGAGGGAGGAAATCCCTTTTCGGGTCCTCAGTCTGGGTCTAAAACTGCCATTTTTTTTAGGAATATGTGATATGGATATTGTTTTTGATTCGTTTTTGGTAATTGGGGTGTTTGGCTAGTTTGAATGGTGATAGGGCTGGGATTTGAGGTAGGTTGTGATAAAAGTTGGTGGCCAGATATGTGATGTATTGTTCAATGGGTTTCAAATTAACTTCGTTGTGAAGTTGATTGCTGGTTATATACCATGGGGCATGAGCAACTATTCTTAAGAACTTATTTTGCAGGACTTGTAGTTTATGGATGTTAGTTCTAGCAGAATTGATCCAAATTGGGCAGGCGTACAACATTAATGGTCTTAAAATTGTCTTGTAAATTGGTATGGCTAATTTATATTGTATTAGGCTGTTTCTGTAAATTAGTGGTCGTAGTTGTGCAAGTTTAATTTTAGCTTGGGTCACTTTGGCATTTATATGTTTTCTCCAAGTTAGCTTGGTATCAAGATAAAAGCCTAAATATTTTACAGGTTTATTAGGGGGGTACCATTCTATTGGTTTGTTATTTAGAGTGAGAGGAAGTGGGGGAGTGTGGGGTCTTAAAGTAAATATTTTAGCAGCGGTTTTGTTAGGATTTATTGAATTTTAAGTTTAGCAGCCCAGCTGTCTATCATATTTAAATAAAGTTGTAAGTGGGTTCTTAACTCAGTGAGGGTTGTACCGGAGGCAAATATGGCTGTGTCGTCGGCAAATTGAGCGATCGTGATTTTATTGTGTGGGAAGGTCAGCGACATAGAGGTTGAATAGGGTGGGTGATAACGGGAGCCTTGGGGAAGTCCAGCGTTTATTCTTCTTGGATTGGATAAATGGTTGTTAACATTGACTGAGAAAGTTCAATTGCTTAAGAAATTTATTATTATTGATTTTAAGTATTGTGGAGTGCCTATTTGGATAAGTTTATATAAAAGATCTTGGTGCCAAGTTCGGTCGAAAGCTTGCGTAATATCAATAAATAGAGTTATGGAGTGGTGTTTTTTGAAAAGCGGAATAAATGTACTCTGGAATTCTTAATAGCTGGTGTTGCGTTGAGATTCTTTCTGTAAATCCAAACTGTACCTTGGGGATTACACTGGTTGAATATAGTGGTTTTTCAATCTTGGCAATATGATTTTCTCGAGTATTTTGGAAAGAGTTGTTAATAAGCTGAGTGGGCGGTAACTCTCGGGGTTTGATGGGGTTGTTGTTATTAACGAAAGCTTAAAAGTATAAAACCATAGGAACCAGTAGAATTTCTTCAAAGGTCGGCAGAGAGAGATCTGACAGGACGTTTCAGGAGAAATATCTTTATATTTTCTGGTTCCACTCCAGAATATGGAAATTAAATGAATATTTGGATTTACTTCTGGTGACCAGTTGTACAAATAATGAAGAAGTGAGTACATATATACAGAACAATCACATGAAACACACCCACATACATACAGAAAGAAATATATTTATTATCTATTATTATTATTATTATTATTATTATTATTATTATTATTATTATTATTATTATTATTAATATTTTAGATATTACATACATTCGTAACACTGTCACAGCCATTATCTTCTTTACAGATGATGCACACTGGAGGGATTTATTTACTGTTCCAGTTCATTCACTGTTTCCAGAAACACTACGAGGAGGTTCCTTTCCTGTTTCCATATAGACATCAGTATATACAAAGGACATATTCAACCTTCATATTTATATTTACAGATCACCCATGAAATAAACAAAAGAAGTAATAACTATGTGTACACAATTATTTTCATACAATCCAGATTTCTATCGTTTTCCTTTGCTACTTATATGTATTTTAATGAAATTTAATCTTAACAATTAACCCCCAAAATTACTCAAAATTAAATGTTCTGCACATGTTACCAAGAACAGAGGCAACAGACAGGCAACCAGCTTACTGGCCGCTTGGAGGCGCTAGTGTCGCGCCAGGTACAAAAATTCGCTGGAAGCTGCGGGACTGTATTATTAGACTGTGGTTCAGCTTTCAGCAGGGCCTTTGAACTCTCCAAAAACGGGGACAAAGCTGGAGGGTGCTACTGTAGCCGCTAGTGTTGCCGGGTATAGCTGCAAGTCGAGGAAGTAGTTTACAATTATGGATTAGTCTTTTATACACATGGAAGTTTATAAATAGATGTTTTCTACATTTCTGACAAGAGTTCTGGGACGCGAACGAGGAGTTCTAACGGAAGTTCAAAAACAATTTTCTCTTCCGTGAACATGGAAATTATTCAGTAATTTCCCGTCCAATTTTTAAAATTTGCATACGAAAAAAAAAAATATTAAAATTGCTTAGCAGTTTTGACAAGAGTTCAGGGTCGCCAACAGAGTAATAAATAAAGTTCGAATATACTGTTGTCCGATATCAAACAAGGGAATTATTCATTATTATTCAAGTTTCCTGTTCATGTTTAGGACTTTAGCATTAGGTAAAACGTAATATTAAATTTGAATTTTTCAGTCCTGACAAGAATTCTGAGTCACGAACACAGCATTCTAAAGACAGTTCCAGTACAATTTCCTCATCCAACGTCAAACACGGGAATTATTCAATATTTTCTTGTACATATTCTTTTGTTTTGCATACCAAGAAGCGCAAAATATTAAAATTACTTCTTTTAGTTTTGACAGTTCTAAAGAATGTTCGAATACACTTTTCTCGTCTGACGTAAAAATGGGGAATTATTCAGTATTTTCACCTTCAGTTTTTTGGGCTGTACTCCCATCCTTGCTATTATTGAAAGAAACAAAATTTTATCTTCCTAACGGAAGCCCCAAACTTATTTCGGTTGAAATCTGGAAATCCATTTTCGGCCGCATTACAGAACTTTCTCTACGTATATCTCACTATATATGCTTATGTATTCGAGAAAGTAACAACTTACTAATACGAAGCTAGTTAAATATTTATAATACAATGTGAGAGTAGTGTAATATATAATATTTTTTCAACAAATGTTCGAGCTGACCAATACCACAGAAATCAACCCTCAGTATTTGTATCACATTCAACACAACTACTAAATAGACAAAAACAGCTTCAATTTATTATAGACAACGTATCACATTTTGTTTTATTAATAGACTTCAATGCGACGTTTCGAAATCCCTTGATTTCTTCTTCAGGCTAATACAACATACAAACAATATGCAATAAGCAATAACAACAATATGCAATAATCTTATTGGCTCAGGGACATTTATTTTTCACATTCTCTGTTGCCATAGACAACTATTGAATATTACATAAATTTTATTTAAAATCATTTGAAGCACTTGTACTTAAAATACAATTAATTAAGATAAGTTGGAAATGTGCATGTGATTTTTAAATTTGCAACTTTCAAACACTTTTTCAACCCCCTTGCTCTATTTTTGAAGCGTATGTCAATCCAAAATAATTGTTGTTTTTCAGTTCATCATTACTAACCGATTTAAATAAAATAATGAAGGTATTAACATCATATTGACACAGAATATAAACACCATCCTTGCGACCAACTTACATATCCTTGTCTTTCCCAAAATTATTGATTACTTTCTCCCCTTACGAAGTACTTCGTAAGAAGAGATAGGTATGTAATCGTTCGCCGAAAAATGGCGATTTTGTTTACTTTCGCGTCTTCCCTAACTTTTTGTCTTGGAATTGAGCTATGAAATATTTCGTGGGAGGACTCAGGATGCATCGAATCCATGGAGCTAGGAATACATAGTTCCATGGTCGAATCCTGTTCGCTAATTCGCGAATCCTATTCGCTAATTCTCAATTATTTTTTTTTTTTTTGCGTTTACAAGAGCGAAGTACTGCGCAAGCTCGCCATGTTTGAAAGCCCAGCGCATTTCCGTAGCGTTCCGCATTTCCGTTCCATAGCGTACCGCACATTTCTATGCGAAGAAGCTAGCAGGATGGACGGTATGTAGCTTTGAATAAGAAATACATTAGCCATTCGTGAAATATCTGCATTATATTTACTTTATTGGGTTTATTGCTTAGAGCAAATTGCGAAAATATTGATAACAATATTGTGAAGAAATGAGCGAAATAAATGTACTTTATGATTTTGCAGATATGTAAAGGCAGCCCTATATAATTTTTGCTCATTGTGGATAAGTTTCTTTTTGTATGTTCACTACATTGTATTTTTATTGGGAAGTTCATTATTTACTTTCATTTACTTTCAATATTCAAAATTTCTGTGGAGAAGGGAAGGTTAATTATGTTTTATAGAGAAATGAAGATAAATTGTAATTTTTCTTAAAAAACGTAAATGGTTAGTACTGTGTAATTGTGAGTTTCAATAATATGCTGGGGAGAATTTGTATGTTATAACATGTTTGTTAGCTGTGGAACTTTTATTACAGGTTTACAAATTAGGTCTTCCAGAATAATTTGAAACTTATTGCATTCAGCTTTAAGAAATAACAAAATTATTTTCTTTGGAGATGACACAATCAGTCAAAGAGAAAACACAACAATCATTAGAAATAATCCCTCAAAACCTTACATGCACTAGTAAAATGATTTTAAGACAAAAAACTCATCATGAATACCAGTAAAACAGTCTCTCTAAAATTCATGAATCCCCAATCCAAAGAAAAACTCTCACAGCATTTGCTCATAAATAATAACCCAATAATGATATCTCATGAAACGGCCTTCCTTGGAAAACCGGAAACCAAAATTAAATCTTAATGAGCAGCACACCAAATATTGCTTTGCCATGGAAGTTTTAACCAAAGGAATTTTTTGGGGAAACCCTGACAGCTCTCGCACATTTATTATCCAAAAAAGAATACTGTGAACTCTGACCAGCACTCATAAGCTGGAGTTTTGCAGGCCCTTGTTCAGTAAATTAAGGATTCTTCCATTACAATCCATGTATTTGAAATAGTGGTCTTCACAAAGAAAATTCTCATGGAACACAAAGACACTGTTACTCTACATTCTGATGTACACAACTACAACACTTGTCAAAAGGATAATCTAGATGTTTCCTACTCTGAAACTACACTTTATGAAAAAAGTTCCCTAATAGATGTACCCAAATGTACCCTAAACTGCACTTTATTAGAAAAGTACCCTAATAGAGGGCATTACACTACAACGAATTGAGCCATGATATTATAAACATAAACACAAAACATACATTTAACAGTAAATTCAAAGCTTTCCTGCTTAACAGCAGTGTGAAAGAATATACAAATCACACCACCACTTCCCTTAAAAAAACAAAAATTCTTATCCCATTTCACTTTCTGATTCATGTTGACTGCTTGAGCTGAAGCAAAGACAAAAGAACAGGCATATCCCATCCAGTTTTAAATTGCAGTTGGACTGATTGACATGTAGAAGGAAAATACCAGACAAAACTTTTATTGGCTTCACCCAAATTTGCTACATGTATTAGGCATAGTAAACAATATTGTTAACTAATTTCAAAATGAATATTGTCATTTATTATTATTATTATTATTATTATTATTATTATTATTATTATTATTATTATTATTATTATTATTATATCATCATCATCATCATCATCATTAGTAATAAGAATTTTTAGGTCAATGACACAAACTTGATAATGGTTTTTGTCCAGTTTCCCTTGATCCTTTGAGCAAATGCTGAGATGGCCCCCTTACTTTGATTTCTGGACAGTATTGTAACTTCAGTCTGCCCAATGTCTTCTTGAGTTCCCTTTTGCCATACATGAGAGGAGTAGAGGGTAAGTAATCGTAATCAGTACATTCAAAATCAAAATTGAATATCACTTCCAGTTCTTTCATATAGAGGTGAACATTTTTTATATTCTTACATTAAAATACTGTTTTTACCTTTTCTCATAATAGTGTGTAGTAAGAGAAAGCTAAAAATCAGGAGCCCAGGAAGACTCGTGCACCTACATACATCATATCTGACTTGTCATACATGATTGAAATTATGTGACTCATTGTGTTATTATTATGACTTGTGTTATTATCATTATCATCAACATCAGCAGCAGCAGCAGCATCAATAGATTTTGCGCATTTGTGAATGTTTTGAGGTAGTATAGTACATATTTTCACATTCTGAAAGAAAACTTTTTTCCTTAGTATATTTAACATTTCACTAGTAATTTAGTAATGTCTAGAAATGTTAAGGTAATGGTTTAGTGATGTAAGTCTTACAAAATTATTCAAGAGAATCTTTTTTTAATATTCATCATTTAAATTTTATTTATTTCAATTTAAAGCGGTAAATTGGTTCAGAAGTAGGTCAGGATTTATTCCATTTTTTCCCCCAAGATTTAAAGAGGATTCAATTACTATTTCTGATGTTAAATGACCTTTAACTAAGTATAAAACAACATTGAAGCAATTTCACATTTGAATATAAAAAAATATGATTTGTAATTGTCTAATTATCTGAAAAGATTTAAAATAGTTACTTTCCGAGGGAAAATAATATGTAGTTTATTTGTGTACAAGATAATCTTGTTCAACACCTGATTTTGAAATTAAGTTCTTGGACTGTTCTTTGCATGTAACTTCAACATTTCATTGATACATTACTTTCTACAGTTTTAGTGTTTCTATGTAATATTTTTTATAAGTATTCCATTTCATGTTTTTGACATTTTTAGTACATTTGATGGTATATATTTATGTACTTGTTATTCAAAATAAATCCTAGTTCAGGTACTAAGTATGCAATCTTAACTTTTATTTATTATTATTTATTTTAATTTTTTATTTATTTATTTATTTATTTATTTATTTATTTATTTATTTATTTATTTATTTATTTATTTATTTATTTATTTATTTATTTATTTATTTATTTATTTATTTATTTATTTATTTATTTTTATTTATTTATTTATTATTCAAAATAAATCCTAGTTTATTTATTTATTTATTTATTTATTTATTTATTTATTTATTTATTTATTTATTTATTTATTTATTTATTTATTTATTTATTTATTTATTTATTTATTTATTTATTTATTTATTTATTTATTTATTTATTTATTTATTTATTTATTAATAATGGAATATAATAAAAAATACTACCAAATCAACTAGAAAACCCGTAGAGAATGTTGTTTTAAAATATAACGATATAAATGTGAACGATCCGGCAACAGTGGCTAATCTCTTTAACCAATACTTTTCGAGAATTGCTGCCGATCTCACTAAGGGTCTTCAGGCACAAAATTCAAAATCAAAAAAAAAAAAATGTTACTTGTTATTTATGTATTATTTATTATTTGTTACTTGTTATTTATTTATTATTTTTTTGTTATTATTATTTATTATTCATTTATTATTTGTTATTATTATTATTATTATTATTATTATTTATTATTAATTTATAGATTTATTTATTTATTATTTTTAAATGTCACATCAACATCTAGGTTATTAGTGACCACTAATGACAGGACAGGACAAACACAAATACAACAATGCCCAAGGCGGGATTCCAACCCACGACCCTTCGGTCTGAGATTGGTACAACACTACTACCTTAGCGATCACAGCCACCCGATCAGCAATTTTAACTTTATTATGATTAATACAGTGGGGAAAAAGTGTGAGGAAATAAAATAAGTACAAAGAAATATACCATTATATTTGTTAACAATTTTATTGATTGTGTATGATAGATTTCTATTAATGAGATTCCACTTCATTCCACCACATTCATTTGCAATAAAATTAATAGTTGATAAACATAGTTTGTTTCAAGACTCTTTATGCAATAAACGTTTCTAGTGGAATCTGATTAGAAGAATATGATGGTATTCTATTATTGGAGGTTCAATTCTCTTAACTTGAAAATTTTTTCCTCTGTGCACCACTTCTGTCAAGAGTTGAATAAGGTATGGTTATTGCTATCTACAACAATGCTTAGTTTTTGAGAGAGCAGAGTTCAATTACTGAGAATGCATCTCAAAGGATTGTGGAATATAATTACAATTATTGTAAAGAAAGACAAAGACTCACATAAATGCAAATTAAGTAACTTACATTTTTTAAATAAACGTGACTTTTCTTATTATTTAATTTGTTTTCATTTATTTATTTACTGGATATTTTATCTTTTGTTTTATATTATAATGGAGACAATTTTCAATATTTTCTTTGTCACATAATATAGTCATTATTTTCAGAGATAAATAAACATTCACCATCGGTGATCGAGAAAATTAAGCAGCTGCAGCAGCGCCTGCTGCTACTGCAGCAGCAGCAGCAGGCGGCGGCCTCACCGCCCACGCGGCCGGAGGAAGAGGTGGTGGTGGTGGAAGTGGGGGAGGAAGCGGAAGAGGTGGAGGAGGTGGAGGTGGAAGACTGGGAGGAGGCAGAAGAAGTGGAAGAGGGTGAGGAGGTGGAGGAAGGGGAGGAGATGGAGGAGGAAGAGGTGGAGGAAGGAGAGGAGGTGGAGGATGCAGAGGAGGTGGAGGAGGGAGAGGAGGTGGAGGAGGGAGAGGTGGAAGAGGTAGAAGAGGTGGAAGAGATGGAGGAGGCGGAAGAGTGGGAGGAAATGGAGGAGGCAGAAGAGTTGGAGGAGGTGGAGGAGGCGAAGATGGAGGAGGGAACAGTTGGAGGAGGCAGAAGAGTTGGAGGAGGCGGAACAGTTGGAGGAAGTGGAAGAGGTGGAGGAAATGGTGGAGATGGAGGATGAGCAGGAGAGAGCGGCAGCGGCAATGCAGGAGCCGGAGCCGTGGCTGCGCATATTGCATCTGCTGCGCCTGCCGCGCCTTCCCCTACATCAGCGTTTTCGGCTGCCGTTGCGCCGGCAGCGGTAAAAACGAATGAGATAGGAAAGTAAGTACTCTACGTAATGAGAGTATTATTAGAAACTCATTATTATCATGAGATTATCTTCATTCAAAATATCAGTACACGCTATATCATTGTTAATGACAATATCGAATATTGCTCTCTTACTTCCAATGTAAGAAATAAATATTTTCTTTTTAAACCAATAAATGAATGGAAGATTGTTAATAATGAGAATCTGGTGTGATTTATAATATTTACACTTTATTTGGTTTTAATGCTTAAAGAACAAGAAAAAGTAAAGAAAGGTAACTTTAAAAGTTTTTTAAGATGCTAAATGGAAGGCAGTGTTGTCAATGGTTCATATTTCAATAAGGGATTGAATGTTGTTATATGTGGGTAGGTTATTTCTGTCCATATTTGCCCAGAAATAATATTTGAAGTGAATGAAATTGAAGAAAGTATTTTTTATAATCTCATTACATTATAATTGTGTAAATATTTTGTTATATAAATGAGCTTCTATGTAATTATATTATATTTTTCTTATTTTCAGATGCTGATAAAATAAGAATAGATAAGAGTGTTAACTTTCTTCTCCTATGAATGGAGTTACAGTGTTATAAGTAAATTATTAAATGTGAAGTATAGTAAAGGCACAATTCCTGTTTTTATTGAAATATAAATGACGCTGTCAAAATTTTTAATGATATAGAAATTTGAAGTGAGTGAGGTCATCTTCAGTATGTTAAACTTCCAAAAATATAGTTATTTCAAAAATCTTTTTTTTTCAATTATCTTGAGAGACAAAACAGTTTAAAGTTGTCAAGTTACAATATTTATCATTAACTATAATTATGTTGTTAAAGGAATACTTGTAAGTATAGAAGGTCTTTTTTTTTTTTTTTAAGGAAAATTTTTTTTTTTTTTTTTTTGAATAATCTGATTAAAAAATGAAGAGTGTTTAATCATTTGAAATTTTAGCAATTACTTTTTAATTATGAACTAACCAATATACAACACATATTTTATATACATATAAACAAATTATTCGTAATGTATATCTGTGGATATATTATTTAGCATTCTTTTCACTGCAGCTGCATAGCTTTAAGAGAAATTTGTTAAGGGGCTAATTAGTTACAGAACATTGGCTTTGTATTATAAAACTGGGTTTACATTTCTTATAAAAAAAATAATGTAGATAATCATTGAAGTTTCTTACTAGAGTTTTGATGTGCACAATTTTCCATCAATTAGTATTTCCAGGAAGTAAGTGTACCCTCTATTTCATTTTGCTTTAATTGCAGTGGAGGTAAAAGAATTGATAGTAAAATTTTCTGTTAGACACACTGCTGAGAGAGGTGATAGTTAATGACCCAAAGTCTTATGAGATATGTACTACTTAAGATTTGAAAATAATGCCTCATTTTTAGTGTACTACTTTCATCACTAATCTAACGAATAATCTTGACTTAAGATCTTTCAGTTTATGCAGTAGCTCTTCACTTTTCAAAAAGTGAACATTTTGAAAAAGTAAATAGATCTGTGTTTGATCTTACAGAATTAAATACTCTAACTTGCAAGTACCTAAACCTTCATACATTTTGTTTACTTTGTGAAATCATGCGCAATACATCAAAACTCTGTCACTATGAACTTTATAGAGCTGTTGTCTGGTATAGGAACATAATCTTGATGTAACAAGTCTTCCATAGCCATACAATGTCTGCAAAATGTTTGATTTTAAGATATCAAAAGGGTATGCTAAGAAATTAAAAGAAAAGGGAATAGAAGAGTCCCTGTGAAGTTATATTCAGTGATATTCACAAAACTGTTGCAGTGTTTTTCCTGACCTCTGCTTTCCATATTATTCCATATTCCATGCTCAATTCCCGGTCGGAGTAAAAATAGAGATGCAGCTTCCTAAAACAAGTGTCGCAGTTTCTAAAGCTTTGTGATGAAAGAAAAGCTCAGGTAGGCCACGCATGCTACACACGGTGATGGCAATATGTCATGTCACACGTCTCTCTAGCTATATACACCTGTCAAAGTTATTGTATCTGTAACAAATATTGTAATTAACTTTGGGGTCAAAGGAATTCCATCTCAATCAGGATCTCATCGCTTCCTTAACCCACATAACAAATGTCGAGATTGCCTTCACGTCTGAATTTTTAAATGTACCTTTTATCATCATGAATATCAGACACTGACTTAGACTAGTGTTGTTTTTGACATTAAATTTAAAAAATTAAAGCGTTTAAAAAATATTGACATAAATTGTTTTATAATAGCAGAAAATTGAGGATAATATCCTCAATATTATTATTTGTTTAAATTTAATATTAAAGTTTTTCTAGCAATATATTGAAAACATAAGTGTATAGATTGTCTTGGGGACCGTTGATGTATTGATTATTTGCTTTTTAGCAAAACTGTAGTGACATATTATGGCGGGGGGTGCAATAGTTCGGCTTCAAAAAGTATCATTCATTGCCAGTCTTGTATTATATGTCTATGTTGTACGGCCTCGACCGGTGGTCACGACTCTCCAACAATGGCACGGTGACAGACTTTTGCCCAGACTAGCTGGAAGCTGGGAGTGTCGGGGGCGCCTCATTGTTGTGGTACTGCGGCAAAGATGGGTAGAATGTCTGGAACACGCAGGCGCCCGTCTTAGCAGTTGCATCGCGTGCCCCAATTAACCGGCTGCAACCGCCAGACTGGTTCGGATGACCCCGTACATGCGATTAAGTGGCTATTGCCAATCGGGCTCGTGGACTACGCAGAGAAAGACCGTCACAAAACACGTCGCGTTATTCCGACAAGTATCGCATACTATTCAACCTTAAAGTGGTTAGAGCAAGTTATTTCCTAGTAGATAGAGAGTCCGTATTACAATCAAAAATATTTGTGGGTATTGTGAGACCTACATAAAGAATATAGAGATTCTTATGATGAGTTTAATTGAATTATACGAATGAATTTTGTTTCATAGATGGAAAATAAAAATATTTCATTACCACACAAAGAACTACCGTTAACTAATTTCTTACCAACAGATCGCGTGTCAAGAAATGAGAAATTAAGGCATAAGATTTAATATAAAAAAGCGCGAACCACTCGTCACGTGTTAGCTGGATTGTATTGCTATTTGCTAAATCCGGATGTTCGAAAATGTTGTGAAGTTTATGCAGACATTTTTGACTTGGAGCGTTCTACCTTGGGTTGGGGTTGACCCATAGTGGAATGACATGGGTGGGATGCTCCGGTGAATCGATTTTTACGCGTTCTACGCAGAACCAGTTTGCGTCACGGACCACGTGACCACAACACGGGCTCTTTGTTTGAAGAGCTGGACCAATCGCAGGCCGCCATGTTGCATGGAAAGTAAGAAGTGTTGAGAAACATTTTGAAAAGGCATATAGTGACAATTTTCAACGAAAAGCAACACGATAACGGTGTAATTAAAATGATAGTTGCAATATTAAAAAGATTTTATATATTTGTTTTAGTGACTTGTAACAAGGTGATGATTTTGGTAACTGCCTGCATTTAAAATTCCCGCTAATATTGTGACGAAGAACTGGTGCCTGAAGCTCATTGACTGAAATTAGATACAATGCGCCCCCTCAGCCCCTAGGTTGACGCACTTTTAGAATTACGATATTAGTTTATTTTCAGGTGTTTGAAAGAGTCGTTAGGATACCAGATACGCGAACTTCTATGTGTAACTGCTATGAGATTATAAATTATTATAATATATCGTAAGTCATTTGGGTACTCGATGCATCGCACTTTGGATAATTCTTATGCCTTCCTTTGCGACGTGCATTGTTCCACGGGGGAACAGTAGCTGTCGCGTTTACAAGGGTCAGCTACCACGTCGACTCGACCCACGTACAGTCGCCTTTCTCACGCCTTCTCAAGGGAGATGAGCCGTCCTTCGGGGGTGTGGTGAGGTGAGAATGTGCCTGAGATGAGAGGCTGTCAAGATGGGGCGTGTGCGATATTTCCGACCATGGTACACTTTTAGTTGAAGTTTGCGGGGTTCCTCATCTGCGAAGGGGCAACCAACTGACGGTGACGAATTTGGTTTCGAGGCACGAGGCTACGGGCATGTGCCCACAATCAGCAATATGGCAAACAAATGGAAAATGAAATATGGCAGAAAAATGCAATATAGACACAAATGGAAACTGCAAAATGGCAAACAAATGGAAAATCCCTGCGGAAAGGAATGTTACAAATGGTAAATGTGCATTGTTGTAAAACTTCTACATAACTATCATAAATTTGCACAAAAGGAATACGATGCGGGAACGATTATTGATGAACATAATAATATGTAAAAGGGGAAAAGCAATATTAATTAAACCTATTTATTGTAGTACTTGATCTAACGAAATTGGTAATGTACAATTCTAGCAGCCTCTTTATTATAATCTTCTAAAGCCCAAATATCGAAATCGTTTGAAACTATTAACCATCGGTACTGAATTCTTTACTATGTATGATAAAACTGATGAATTTTATGATGATAAAAAAAAGTGTTGAACATTATCATACTTGTGGATATCTCCTGGAAGCCGTAACACAATCAAATACTAAGGTACCAGATAAATTTAAAATTGAATACTCAGGCAATCCAATTAGAGAATTTGTAGGATTAAGATCAAACATGTATTCATTTAGAACAGATTTTACAAAAAGGGTTCCTATGAAAGAGTATTAAGAAACCAAATGAGAAGAAAATAAAATTCAATATTTGTAAGCACAATATTCAATAAGTAAATTTTTAATGATGTAGAGATACATGAAGATGTGTTTAATGTTGTATCAAAAGAATATAATTTTTTTTTCTTGTAGGGCTTTTTTCCAGCCAACAGCCGGTTACCCTTTACATTCCGATGGGACTCATATTCGACCATACACTAGACAAACATTTGCGGGCTCCTCTGATCTGGGGTCAGGAGAACGCGAGGCCCTCAACGACAACACCTGAGCATCACAAGAAAAGTAACATTAATTTTAACAATGATACATAATGCATTATTTACCATTTGGACTGTATAAATGAGTATAAACAACCTGTAACAACTATTGTACTACAGCTTCCGGGTCAATGATCCCCATCTCGATCAGGTTTTTCGTCCAGTTTCCCTGATCCATTGAGCGAATGCTGAGATGGCCCCTTGTTTTGCTTCTGGACATAAATGTAACTTCATTTTCTGTGCACGTCTTCTAGAATTCAGTGGGAAATACAATTATTCAAATTATCGTTTCCATGTTGTTGCGGCAGGAAGTAATAAGAGCCAAAATTTAATTTATTGCTTTGAAAATAGATTTTATTACATGGGAGTTTTTTTGTTTTTTTCTCCCTTTCAAAATTCAAAATTTATTGCTTATTTATCCTTGAAAATAGATTTTATTACATGGGAGTTTGTTTTTTTTCTCCCTTTCAAAATTCAAAATTTATTGCTTGTTTATCCTTGAAAATAACTTTATTACATGGGAGTTTTTTTGTTTTTTTTTCTCCCTTTCAAAAATTCAAAATTTAAGTAGTATATGACTTAGTGTAGGGATCAAATTTTGAAAATGTGCACACAATTCACTTTTCCCCAAGCACGTCAACCAGTTTTTAACTTTTTTTTTTGACGTAAAATAAATAAATAAATAAATAAACCTACAAAGTCAAGGTACAAACAACCATGCCCAAGGCGGGACTTGAACCCGCTACCCTTCGGACCGAAGCGCTGAGTAGGTACTCGCTCTTAGCCACTTCGGCCATCCAGATCGGCAGAATATAAATTATATTGAATAAAAAATTAAAAAAAATACTATATCACCAAATATGATAAGAAATATTTAAAAGATAATATCAACACATTGCCCGAAATAGAATAAGAATATTAACCTGAAGGTTATACATAACTGAATCAAATCAGGGATTAATGATATTGAAATGAAGGTGATATTCAAATGAAACTATTTGTGTGTAGTTTTTGTTAGAGTATCATTAATCCCTGATTTTCTGGAACAGTTTAAAGTTTTGTTTTTCACCCATGTAAGATTAAGTTTTTTTCAGTTATCAGCTTATTTACCGGGGGCAAAGATGTATTTTCGATATTATTCTTTAAATAACCTCTACTCACTGTGCATCTACAAGGACATTGCACTTTTGTTATCAAATATGTTATAATATAATATTTACACTGAAAAGTATGGCCATCAGTCTCATATTGATAGTTATTTCATCAGTTTGTTTTCTTTGATGAATATTTGTATTTTAATGTTGTGAATAATTTTATCAAGGAATCTCCACACTCACATGCTATTTTTTCGAAAAGCCTTTCTCTATTTTTTAATTTGTTCAAATGTTTTTTAAATATTATTTTACACAATATTTTTAAAATTCCTTTTAATTTTTTAGTATCTTGTGAATCATTTCATTACAATCTAGATTCAATATAATTCAATTAAATTTTTCATCCTTGATTAATCTATTTAGAAATTTATTATATTCATAAAACATTTGATCTTTAAAAATAAATTCTCAAAGTTGCGAAAAAATCCTCAAAATGTTTTGGATGTATACTGATGTCAAGTTTCCAGGTCTAGGTCAATAGGAGCAAATAGAAATATAAAACATGGTTGTTCTCCAAAGTTTCGGAACATGTATTTCCATCCTCGTTTTCCGAAAGGTTGGCAAACAATATTTTTAATTTCTTTTTGCTTCTACTGACCAAGCCCCGTTAACCTCTTTTCAGTATATTATTTATGGTCGTTAAGAATTCTCCATGTTTTTGATACAACAAAAGTCTTCTTGTTAAAGAGTACATTTCTCAGTTTCAGCACATTTCAGTCCAGTTTCCCTGATCCATTGAGCAATTGCTGAGATGGCACCTTGATTTGCTTCTGGACGTAAATGTAGCTTCACTGTGCACACGTTTTGTTGAACTTTCCTTTTGTAGTGGTAGCAGAGCTTAGGGTGAGTTTCTATTTTGTTAGCAATACAGAAAACCAAATCTGTTCGTTCGTTTACCGTTACAAATAAATTTTCTATAATTCGGCAACGAAAATATCTAGTTTTTGAAATGTTAATCTCTCGCTTTTTCAATTTTATTATTATTATTATTATTATTATTATTATTATTATTATTATTATTATTATTATTATTATTATTATTATTATTATTATTATTATTATTATTATTATTATTGTTGTTGTTATTATTATTACTATTTTTTCCATCTTTCAACTATTAATAGTTAAATTGTTGGGTAGGGATTCTGAAACACAAGAAAGCGTGCGCAGATGATTTTCTCCCCCATACGTCACATACAGTTTTTGACTATATAAATAAAAAATAAGAAAATGTTTTGCTGGAATGAAAATTCAATATCGTATGTATTTTTGAATGTTAAGAGAAACCCATTTCTTGAATGGGTTTTAGATAGTCATTTACTACTTTATTTCTAGAATAGTCAATCATATAATACAGATTATCAATAAAAAATAAGATTTCTCAAAATTTCTCAAATTTTCTAAAATTTCTCAATTTTCTCAAAATTTCTCTTTGTTAAATCACTACCTAAAAAATATTGTCGTAAAATGATGACCAATCTTGAATAAGAAATGGTTGATTAATTTGATTTGCTTGTAAATTAGTGATCCAAAACTATTCATATATGTACAATACGTGATGTATAATCAGAAAATTTTTAATATTCATAGGAAATCATATAGAAAAGTAGTTTTGCCGGCGGTGGAGATACAGGAGATTTATGACCACATAAGCTTTGAATAGCTAAAATATCAAATCTATTAACCCGTGATAACAAGCATACATAATAACATGTCTATGATTTGTACATTCAATACTCAATGCACATCTGATTTCATGAAATAAATAGACTTTTTTGTCCTCGAGGTGTATTTCTATTTCTATTATACTACCAATCTTCATGTAAATCAATATGAATTTCTATTGGAGAGTTACTTTCATTAGGAAATGTACCGTGAGCTACAACACCACCTTAACTGTAACATTTTTTGGTATACATTGTTATTGACATTGAAACGTGGTTGAAGGTGTCCCTTAACACGTCTCTTGTTTCACTTCCTAGTTACCGTTTTCTGAGAACCGACAGGAATCCAAGGGTCGCATCACGAGATGGAGGAGTCGATATCTATATTCGAGATGATCTTGCTAATAAATATATCGTATCTTCAACAGACGAAGTCAATCAGTCTAATGAATACCTCTTCATCGAAGTCTCGATCTTTGGCAAAAAATGCGAATTAGCGGTAGTGTTCTGACCACCGAAAACGGGAAATATTGGGGCCATGGGAAATGTAATTGCAGCTTGCGTAAGCAAATATGAAAACATCATATTAGTGGGCGATTTTAATATCAATCTTCTGACACCACTACCACTTGCCGAGAATTTCAAGCGTTTCTTTAGCGAAATTTACCTCATGATTCCGCCGCTAAATCCTACTCATCACACTGCCGGCACAGACACATGGATTGACCATATGATCGTATCAAATCACGATAAAGTTAATCACCATGGACAGATGTCAGTTCCCGGGATATCTAAACACGACCTTATATACCTATCATATCGCATTAAATGCCCGAATTATACGCCCAAAATGTTTAAGTACCGTGACTATAAGACCTTCAATTCGGAAGCATTTACCTCCGACGGTTTATGTGCCCTGACACCTTATCAATGAAGAAAATTGTATAGACAGAAAAAAATACTTTCATGCGCTTACTGACAGAACTTCTTGATAGACACATTCCAATGAGAAAAGCTCACGCGACATGGGCCCCCGCTCCCTGGTTAACGGATGAAATACGTGCGTTAATGAAACAGAGAGATGCCGCCTTTAATGTATTTCGTAACACAAAGGGCGTATTTGACAGAGACGCATACAAGAAACTGAGAAATCTTGTAACGCAAAAATCTAGGAACGCTAAAATAAATATTATCATAGTATTCTTGGCACGAGCAGAGACTCGAAACAAGTATGGAAAGCGTTGTGCACCTTAGGTTTAGGCAAATCACGAACCCCAACGCAAATTGATGCATCCCTTGACACCCTTAACCAGCGTTTTGCTAACATGGCTCCTCACTTCGATTATTTCTCAAAAAACAAAACTCTCAATCTTATGATCCGTTTCGGAACACACTCAGGAAGAATTCTTTTTCGCATCTACAAATCATTATGACATTTTTAAAACCATTCAGAGTCTCAAATCAAATGCCTCAGGGACAGATAACATCAGTGCCAAATTACTAAAACGCAGTGCCGAAGTTATATATCCCATTGTAACTGACATAATAACTTTTTCTCTTGTAAGTGGAACGTATCCAAACTCTTGGAAAACCGCACTTGTCCACCCTCTTCCTAAAACTTCCACAAATCCTCCAGAATACAGACCTATAAGTATTCTACCTACAATCTCAAAAGTTCTAGAAAAAATTGCGCGACGTTAAATTTTAAGTTATTTCGAAAGCAAAAGTCTCATAAGTGATCAACAATACTGCTTACGATCAGGCAGAAACACAGGAACTGTTCTCTTAAATATTAATGAGAATGATAGAACCTCCATTAGCAAAGGCAAACTAACAATACTTGTTCTCCTAGATTTTAGTAAAGCATTGACTCGGTCGATCACGAAATTCTGCTTGAAAAATTGAAAATAGAAGGTTTCGCTAAACCCACAATACTCTGTTTCTCTCAATATCTTTAAATTCGAGAACAAATCGTTGTATCTGATGAAAAACAATCCACTACCGTTAAAACTTCCCGTGGTATTGAGCAGGGAACAGTTCTAGGCCCTTTGGCACTTTTAATTAATGTAAATACGTAGGACAATGCCTCAATTACTGTGAACACAAAATGTACGCCGACGACCTTCAGATCTTTATAAGTGGATACCCATCGGAGTTTAACTCATTAGCCCGGAAAATAAACTATGATTTAAATTCTCTCAATAAATGGGGAGAAGTCCTTGGTCTGGTATTAAATCCACCCGCCACGAAAGATTCGTTGATAGACTTCGATTATGTGATAATTTGAACGCAGTGGAGGTAAACCGTAACTCCAATCCCCCATGCAATGAAGTATTGCAGCCTAACATTTCTCTTCGGACATTGGCGTGCTTGTTGAAGAAAATAAAGCGTGTGAACATCGCCTGGTTGCAAAATTCCTGCGTTTGTGTGTGTTTAGTCGTGCTGCCTGTACAGAGATTGTACTCATCAGCATGTGTGTGATTTTAAACATGGTGCAAAAAACAATCTTTCTTATCTCTCCATCCCCCAGATGAACTGGTGATAGGAGAGAATGGCGTATGGGAAGCGTGAATGGATGGGTGATGTTTTGGACATGAGAAGACGGGTTAATTTATTAGGTCTAGGATTTAGAGAGGTTATTTTGTTAAAGGGAGGGTATTGTGGGATGAGATAGGTATCTTAATTAAGATGTAGGAGGGGATCACAGGTTATTTTAATGCGGTGAAGATTTAGGGCTGGGAACATGTCCGACGGGTCATTTATTTAAAGGGGTTTTAGATGGGTTATTTTATTGAGGGTACTGCGTCGCGATTGGTTGTTTTGTTAAGGTATTGGTAAAACTGTATATGGTGTATGGAGATTGTTAGAAAAGTAGGTCTGGTTAGAAGATAGTTGTGTAGGTCTCGTCCCGGTTGATTGTCGTACTTGCACCCCCAGTTCGTCAGTTTAGCGTTCAAGTCGCCCGCTATAATAGAGGGTGTGTGTCTGTCAGTTAGGTGGTCCAAGTCTGCTGCTTTCAGTCTGCTGTGAGGTCTGTTATACATTGAAACCATTTTGATTGGTCCTAATTTTGTTCCTATTTGAATGGAGGTAGTTTCGAAAGAGGTACTGGGAGTGGGGAGGATGGTATGTGGGATCGTATTCCGAATTAAGATGGCTGTTCCTCCCCCCATAGTTATTGGCCGGTCTGTTCTGTATATGAGGAATTTGGGAATGGAGAAAGGTTGGTTAGGTTTTAACCAGGTTTCCTGAATAAGAAGTGCCCCGATGGAGTAGTCGTCAAGAAACTGTATGATTGAAGCTTTTTTGTCGTGTAGTCTGCCTTGTGCATTCCATAATGCTAGTCTTAAATAGTGTTGTCTGTTGTTCTGCCTGTTTAAAACAGTTCGCATATTTTGGTCGCAGCAGTCAATAGTTTCGTGAGTATGTCCTCGGGTCCTTTAAAAATATTGATAATGTCTTTTATTATCTGGATGATTCTGGTAATATTGTTGTTCTTGATGAAGTCGATGATGTCTTTTAGGGTGTTGCTGGTGCTGTTGCCAGTTGTAGTAGAAGAATCCTGGTTGTCAGTTCTGTTCGCAGTAGTATCCGCGAAGGTTCTACCTTCGAGTCCAGGGAAGGATTCATGGGAGAAGTCTGGTGGGGGCTGGTTGGTGTGATTACTATTTCTGTCTCTTAGTCTGGCGATTGCTTGTAGTCGGGAGTTGTTGGCGAGTTGGAAAGCTGCACAGCTGGGCCAGGATGCTTCGTGGTTTTGTGAGCAGTTGGCACACTTTATAAGGGTGCTGGTGCAAAAGCGGTGTCGTGTGATTCTGCACATTTGCCGCGACCCATTTCCTGGAACAATGATTCTTTGTGTGCCCAAATTGTTGGCACCTGTTGCAGCGGGGGATCCTGTTATTATTTTTGTAAGAGTCAATCCTAATACTATAGTATGACACATATTTGATAGTTTCCTTTATTGACGGTATCAGGTCCTTGTCCGTCTCACATACGTATAGTCCTAGGTGTCTTATGGTTTTGTCTTGTTCCATTTTCTGCATTTCTGAGAGATGGTATGTGAGAAAGCTGTATGTGTCACGTATGTCAGTCAGTAGGTCGTGTTTTTGGGTAATCCTTTGATAACGAACTTTTTCTAGGAGCAGCTATTGCACGGTGATAGAAGTAGGTAGGCTGGTCAAAGAAGTAAAGTTTCCGTATGTTGCTGTCCTGTTTAATAAACTCGAGCCTTTGTCCCACTTTATAGTGGGCGGTCATTGTCTTTGGTTGTATAATCAATTGGGCCTTGTTGCAACGTGCGTCAATACTGTTCTTGGTCCATTGAGGTCCAGGTGATAGGCTCCGATCCGGGGGGTTTTTAGTGTCATGTGCGTCAACTGTGTTGTCATCATGGTTGTTTGTTGTACCGGACGGTCCTGGTCCTGATGTCTATCCTTGGTCCTGAAGCACTGAGAAGCGATTATTCATGGCAATAATTGGAAGGGGAGTGCGCGCGAATTTTGTAGGGTATTCGTAGGTTTCGCCATCCTCTCCAGAACCTTGCTGCCTGGTTGTCCAGCCTTGGGTGTGGGTTTGCCCTTGCCTTTGCCTCGCGGCTCCGCGGGGTACTCGTCCACTACTTCCATGTCACTGTCTGACATACCGCGGGCATCATGCAGTCGTTTGTCCGTTTTTGATCCCTCGTGTTGGTAAGATCGTTCTTTCGCCGATCGTCGTGCATTGTTTGTTTCCTGGTGATGGCTGGCCTTATCGGCAAGTGACTTTTGTCCAATGGTTCCATTTTTGCCGGCTGAGCCGCGCGGCGTTTGTCCTTCACCAGATGTGTAGTCTCTTAAACCAGTTAGGTTCGTAACTCTCACCCTTAGCTGGTTGTAGGTTCACTGGTAGTCTTGGCCTAGTCAGGCCAGAGGTGCCGTTGTCGATCACGGTTCAGTTGTCCGCTAGTCTCAGAGGCGTTGTCAACGTTCGGGTCGTAGTATCCGAAGAGGGCCAGGTGTCCGAAGTCCGTGAAGAGAAGCCAGGGATGAAGCCGGGTGTCCGAAGTCCGTGAAGAGAGGCCAGGGATGAAGCCGGGTGTCCGAAATCCGTGAAGAGAATCCAGGGATGAAGCCGGGCGCCAGGTAGTCCAAAATCCGAAGAGTAGTCCAGGTCGACGAGCTGGGGTTTCCCCAAACAGGTATCTCTCACCAGCGAGCCACCGCCTCAGCCGGGACAAGTTCTAAACCCCCGACCCGTCTCCCGGAGGCCTCCCGGCCCCCGCAGGGGGATCACGATGGCGTAGGTTGTCGTGGTCTCTGGTGGAGTGTCGTAGGTGACCACCCAGTCTCGCGGCACCGCTCACGTCGTTAGCTTGAAGGTGCAGGCAGGAGAAGACTCCCGGTATTATATACAACTAGTATATAATATACGTAGTTTATTACTACGTATTATTAATATATTAGTAGTATTAGTAATATTATTATTAAATATTATTAGTAGTTATGTAATGCCACTGAAAATCTATTTCGAGATTTCAACGGAAATACACGTTTTGGAGTCCCCTGATACCGAAAAAGTGTTTTTTCAATACGTCCGTCCGTGAACACTACCAGCGCTTAAACCATGCATAGATTTTTTTTCCAAATTTAAGAAACCGCTCTCCATCTGGCTCTCTTTGAAGCTTCAGATTTTGAAAACCATTCTTTAAAATTTGGGGGTACTTTACATGTAGTCCCCACCCCCCGACATTTTCAACATTTTCTCAAAAGCGGCTCCAATTTTTTCTTTAAATTTCTTGTAAGTTTAGAGTATAATGCACTTATAAAGGTGGCATAGGTCCGATTTTCACGGTTAACTCAGAATTTTAGAAAATTGCAAAAGTTTAAATTTTTCGGCCTCTTCCTACAACTATAAAATTGAAGACATATTTTTCCTTCAAATTAAAACATGTTGTACTTAATTATTCCTATATCCTTTCATTAAGGACATGTACATTTTTTGAAAATTTTTGTTGTTTTTGTGCAATAGTGCGTGAAATATTTGCAATTTTAAAAAATAACAAAAACAAAATTTTCTCAAAAAAGCCCCAAAAAATTTTCTTTGAATTTTTAGTAGGGGTAGTTACAAATGCACCATATACGATGACAAACGCCATATTGCTCTATTCTTCTGGTTTTTCAAATATTACAACAATTACAAAAACGTAATTTTTTTCACTTGTGTCTCACGTCGGTGTGACACAAAAGTAATAATGTGAAGCAATTTCTTCACATTATTATATTTGAGTAGATATTTGAGTGCTTTAAATAATGTCAGAAAATGTGTCTCGAAAACTCAACAGTTTTTTGTTAAAATTAGCTCAAAATTCCGCATTTTCAGAAACGCTCGAACACGATTTCCTCAAAAATTGCCCCAAATTCTTCTTCAATCTTTTAAGTGGATATGGCTATTTGCATTCTTTAATATGACGTAATGTTCATTTTTGTGAATTCTGTTATTATTTCAAAAATTACATAAATGTAATTTATTTTAAATATCTCTCACGCTGTTAATACGCACATTTCCAGCAATTTGTAAACACCATTGCATTTGTGAGTGGAAGTGCTTCAATTGACTTCAAATAAAGGTTTTCGAAAACTCAGTAGATTCTTGTGATAAAGAGCTTCACATTTCGCAATTACAGAAATGCATAATCGCCATATTCTTAAAACAGCTTCAAAGTTTTCAATGAATTTTTTTTTAGAACGAGGTTTTACTCTTCTTTAATATTCTTGGAGTAATATGTCAAAAGATACAAAATGTCAAAAAATATATATTTGGGCGGCGATAGATGGCAGCTGGCAAGAGGACGGGGCAAGATTGTAAAACCAGTTCACACCAAGGAAATTAGAAAACTTTACTACGAAAAATTCTGTGCCATTCTGTAGCACCACTAGTTCTTTATATATCATTTAAGTGACCGGAGAATAAGGACATATAGCCTGATGCCAAGCACCTTTCTAACACATCTACACGCTTCAAAACAGTTGTATTTAAGGGTACAGTAAGTACCCAAGAATGAATGGAGTCTGGAACTCCCGAAAGTGTTCAATGGCAAGGAAACTACATGTTGTTAATTGAGAAATTATTAATTATAATCATTTACGATGCCATGAAATATTTCAAGGTATTAGATAGGTAATGACATCTCTACGAGAACAAATGCATCTGAAAATGTTAACTTAATTCACATCGAATTTATCGTACATTCGTATTGAACATTCGTATCGTACATTCATATTTATACACTTCGTTCACTTTTTAGTAAAAAATTTATTTGGTGTTTAACGCCTTTGAGAATTCTTTGAGAAGTATACGTAGAGACGAGCGGCTCCTATGTGCGAGGCGGAGAATGTGACTAGACTGGTTGGCTGGATTGGCGAGTAGATGGAGCTGCGACTGCTCGATACTGCGGTGCGTGCGCGGGAGCGTCAGAAGCCCTCGAAACTTTCCGTCTGTCCACTGCCCGTTCGCAGTTCAGCAGGACGGCAGCGGAGGTGAAGACGTCGCTACCTAGAGAGCTTCAGTTGTTTTCATTTACATCGCCGTTTCACCACGCAGTTTGAGAAACATCGGTCAGCCAGGTGAATAGTCAAGTGACAATATACGAATAGGATCTCCGTATGCTGCTCTCGAGTACTCTTAAATAATATTTCGGCGACTATGTAAGTGTAAAATGTTGAAAATGAGAAAGAGCCTCAATGGATAGGATACGGTGTTTACTTAATGTCACTCCATTATTCTCTGTTAAAAAAACGCAGCTGAATGTATTCGGAAGAGCAGAACGAAATTGGCAAAGGATAGTAGAATATCGGTCTGTTGTTTTGAAAATGGGAACAATAATCCAGTTTACCTCATAGAAAATTTGCCGTAGTGTACAGATTATCACGAAAAGTTACGTAATTAAATTTGCCGTAACCAGACAATCAACGATTCGGAAAGAAATAATAGTTTCTGCCAGTGAACATGTTTCTATGAAATTTGTGAAGATGCATTTTCAGAATAGAAAAGGGATTTTAAATTTCGCGCCTGGAGCACAAAACAGGCCCTACGGAGCATGTAGCTACTAAGATGTCTGCATGCGTTTATTGTTCATCTAATTTATGATCAACTTTGGGTTAGTATATGTGCCCAATAATTTTAAATAGAGTACGGAATTCAAGGAACTTTTCACCATTCACTACTCCAATTTACATGTGCTTCGTTCTCTCTTCAGGTGCATAGCAAAGATTTTAATTAATTAAATATTTAATTATCACTAATAATATTAATAAATGTATTTAATGTCAAAAAACATTAAAAAACTGTGTGACATACTAGGACGGAAGTGCAGTCTATGCATGTATTTTAAAGCACTGAGATCCCTATCTAACTCAAATATATTGTGTTGAAATAGAATGCAAGTAGCAACGAGCGTTTTTGCACGAGTAAATAAGAAAATAGTCGCTCCCGTGCAATAAAATTTATTTTCATAGGTAAATCAGCTGTAGATTTTGACTAATATCCCACATTGTACCCTTTGTGCAGGAATCGACTTACTGCAGCGATAACAAGGAGAACGCTAATTTGAATAACTATAATCCCCTCTAAACTCTAGAAAACATGCAGTGTTAAATTAAATTTATTCCCAGTAGCAAACCAAGGGTTCATTTCAGCATTCGCACAATGGATCAGGGAAATTCGACGAAAAACCTGATCGACACGGGGAATTATTGACTCAGAAGCTGAGGTACAATACTTTTTACAGGCATATTTAGCGTTTTGAAAGTATACAGTAAACCTTGTAACTAATACTTTAAATATCATTGTTATAATCAATATTACTTGCCTTTTTCTGCTCTATATAGTCCCAAATTGTACTGAAACTGTTAATCACCTGAAGTGATTTTACTTGGGACTTGTGAATCGATTTTAGACGTTTAATGTCATCTGATAATCCGTTCTAAAATAATGTATATGTATTGTGATTGAATCTTTTGTAGTGAGCTGTTGACTCTGACTACTGATGAATATCCTTCTTTCTACGTCGATTTTTATTGTCCCGTTTGTTAGAAAAAAAAATACTGACTTGTAAATCAAGAGGGAAGGTAATGGTAGAATTCCTAGCTTAATAAAGAGATGCTTACAAGAATCACGTGGGTGGGATTTGCTCATTATTTGTACAATTATTTTCTCTTATTTGAAAGTCTGAGAGTTTTAGGATGCTCCCCAGAATATTAAGCCATATTACAGGCGCGAATGAACAATCCCGAAATATATGCAACGAGCAGTATAAAAGTTGACTAAATTTCAAAGAATTCGGAACGCGTATCTTATCCTTCAGTTTTTTATGACATGACACGTGATGGCCTGTCTTCGTGATGGAATAGGCACGAAGTTTTGCGTCTTTCTCGTTCGTGCTCCGAGATGTGGCAAGATCGCGACCATATCAAGAAGTGCTGCAAATCAAGCGACATCTAGTAGCACGACAGAGAAAGACACGAACAGCTGTGTCATATTCCATCGTGAAGACAAGGCCCTCAACTGCCATGTTATAAAAGCCGAAGTAAAATACATTTAATTTGGTTTTTAATTCGTTTAAATGGATGATAGATTTAAGGTTTGACCGAACTGAGAGACCCAAAAATATTTTTACCTTCACATGGCTCATGTTCATATTCAATGGGGAATACAATTGTTTGAAATGTAAAACTGCATGGAAAGGACTGGTATTAAATTAGTTTTCCATTCGTTCACTATCCATTTGTTATTACGAAACCAATTTTAAATATTTTATTTACCGTTTATTTATTGCAATCTCGTAGCCCTTACTTTTAGTGCTATCTTGTAGATTTTACTTTAAAAAACAAATAAATTACTAAATTTAGTTCAATTTAATGCACGTAATCTAAAAGATATTACTTCAAGCAATAATTTTACACACACACACACACACAAAACACACACACACACACACAATATATATATATATATATATATATATATATATATATATATATATATATATATATTACTTTACTACGCAATTTGATATGTAAGCCTGTCAGGAAGTAAGCCAGCATACAAAAGACATCCTTTCGCATCCACAGGTGTGTCCTGCCCAAGACCTATCCCCACCCACACTTCTTATTTTTCTTCCATATAGCGAGCATCCTTCAAACCCATTTATCTTATCACATGAGGCTACTCCTTGTTCAACCTTTCCCATTATTTATTCTTTTCTACCTCAGGCGCCTCCTGTCTCAGCCCCTCTCACTGCTGGAACGAAGCTTCCTTCCACCAAGCACTCAGGGAAAAACTGAGATAAATAAATAGCAACTACAGACAGATGCAACGTAAAAATATTCGCGTGCATGCAAAATATTCATGTAATGCATCATAATGTCCAATCTCTTTGAAATAAAACTGAATTTATGGACGCAACGATCTTAGTAAAAACATGGTTTTTGCATTTCAAAATATTGGCTCCCTCGAAATGAATTGAAAATTCTACACACTTCTAGTTTTATCTTGCAGGGCCGCTATTGTAGAGCGAGAGAATCAAATAAAGAACTGCATAGTGAAGTTCGTGTATTTACGTAAGAAATTTTATTGATTCTGCCATCTTGTCAGGATTCAATATATAATGAGTTGAAAATGTTTTTGAAATAACAGTTATACATCTTACTGCGCTCAAAATTATCATATTTTCCATCAGCACGCCTCTAAAAAAGCGAACGCATATTATCATTTTCTTAGAATATCTGAAGATGACTCTCAACAAAATTAGTGATCACCCTTTTCAATCCATTGTTGTGTGGAGATTTTTAAAACAATGATTTTCTGGGCAAATAGCTCGAAAAAAGTTTCTCAATGTAATTTTTCTATCAATTTGGACGTAACTGTGAATGGACATGCACGGAATAAATTTAACAAGAAGAAAGCAATATATCAAATCATAATTTTAAAAAACCAAAACAAGGTGGAAAATAAGAAATTAACAGTGCACAAATGAGAGATCCCTCTGGACAGTGTCATAGACTCTGTTGTTTCTCACCTTAATACATGATTTTCCCGCGAAATGTAACGTCCAAAATTCCACTTTCCCCACCTACTGTATATTATGCCGGGAAATTGCAGAACAGCACGTTTTGACTCCATTACAGTATGAATTTAAAAAAAGTATATTGTGGAAATGCTAAAAAATGACTATAAATGTAAAGAAACATAAGGCCATTACATTTAGTAGGGCCGGATCTTCGGAAGAGTCTTGTGGAGGGAGGGTAAATTTCCCATCGGTTGGCGCTCACTCGACCGCAGTTGAAACGAATTGGGTACCGCGCCAACTGCCCTCTCTGGCCCGCACTATCGGTCCCTCGCTATCTTCATTGATTGATTGAATTTGCCTAGCGTTTGTCCTCTGCTTTTACTTTCTCGCTATCGCCTACACAGTAGAGAGAGAAAGGTATGCATTTCTGTGCAAATAAACAACGAATTTTCGGCCCAAAAACTTTTATTACGGGACCCTGGTAACGAAAAATCCAATTGCTAAATTTAGATAAAAATCCTGTAACACGTGGTGTAGTCAGAATCTATGTTTTATGGGTCCTCGATACCAAAAAATCGATTGACGGTATAACCATCTGTCTGTATGTCCGTCCGTCTGTAAACAACGCAAGCGGTTAAATCGTTAAGTCAATTTTTCTCCAAAATGATATTCCCCAACTAATCTAGCAGCTGTCGTGAATCTCTGCAATTTGAAATTGATTTTTAATTCTGGAGGATACTTTACATGAAGCTGCTGGGACATTTTCAAAATTAAAAAAAGGCTGCATCATTTTTTATTAAATTTTGTTGTGGGATAGTGTGGAGGACGCTTAAGAGCACGGTGCATGTCTCATATTTGTAAACAATTGATTTTTCGTAAATTACAGAAAAAAATATCGGTCTCTTCCTACAACTACAATTATGAAGATAGCTATGTTTCCATTAAATTAAAATGATTAAAGACGTTAAAGCCAACAATACTATTTATTTGAATAAGAGCAGCTTTCGATGGCTTAGCCATCATCCTCAGTTTCCTGATTCAAGAAAATATTAACAAAAACATTAGAATTAACAAAATACGAAAAGTAAATTGTTATATATTACATAATTTTAAAAATATCCTAGGAAACGAAAGAGGAAAACTTAAAGAAAGAAAGAAAAAGAACAAAAAAAAGAAGGAGGCAGAGAGTTAGATCGTTTAGTAATATAGTAATATGTGAATAACAAGAAAGTGAATGAAATAAACATGTAAAATTTGAAACACAAAATACGAAAAGTAAGTTGTGTCGTTTCTTATCTGCTGTTTGGGAGCCACAAAAAAGACTACGTGTGCTCGGGCGAGCCGATGGCTAAGTCATCGAAAACTGCTCTTTTTCAAATTAATAGTATTGTTGGCAATGACAAAGCCTTTAGTCGTTTTAATTATGTAGAAGCCAACGACATTTTACCTCTAAATCAATATATTTTTCCCTAAATAAAATCTGCTCCTTAAAGATAGATTTTGAAATAAAGTCTTGTAGAATTTTTAAAAATGTATGTACTTTTCGCGTAATTTTGCGTGAAAATACATGCGAGAAATTACGTGTTAGTACCATTAGTTTTTCGTAGTTTGTTCCCGAGATACCGGAACTCCGTTCCGCGCGTTCAGTCAGAAATCAAACCCTGCCAAAGGCAATATATGAAATTTAGCATGTCGATAGTCAAGCGATGGAGATCCGTTCTTGCAACTTAACTACGACACTAGACTGCGTCACTCATGTTCATTTAATTTTTTTCAGGTTATTTCATTTTTCCAGCTTCATCTACATTGGCGCAGTCTCTCCCCGGCGAATACGGGTAGTTTTTGTTTCGCCTTAGCACGTGACTTCTTTCTTGTCGTCCTCGTCTCCATTGTGTTTGGACACCCCCTCCCTTGCGACTGCGGTGAGGGGCTTTCCCGAGGAGCCGCAGGACAAAGGAGGAGATTCGCGATGGAGAACGAGCAGGCCCTGCGCACGGCGACCTTGTCGCAGACTTCGCAGCAACCACAAACATCAGAAGAGCTGCGCGAAACGCAGGACACACAAATGCCACAAATTCCGCACGATCTGCAGGAGCGTCAAAAGGCGCAGCATCTTCCAAATACTCAGGTGCAGCGCAGTTGCCAAGATCAGGAGGCACAGGATGTACAGGGTCGGCGAGGACCCCAGGAATCACAGAAGTCGCTGAAAATGTGGGATTATCGTCACCAACAAATGCCTCAGGACTTGAAAACTCCCCAAAACGCGCACATGAAACCGCAGAGTAAGCAGGACGCGCAAGAAGAGCGGAGGTCACATCAGCTGCAGGGCATGCAAGCGTCCCAGGAGCGTCGCCATCTGCAGATTGCAAAGGAACCATGGAGGCCACACACATCCCAGGAGCCGCACACGCAGCAGGTAGTTTTATTTAATTTGATTTCTTTTCAGAGCATTTTGATAGTATTACGAAATAAATCACGTTTTACCAAGCTAAATGTCAACATATTAGGTAGATTTGATTTAATTTGATTTATTTAACAAAAAAACTGTGTGTGACGTATGAGAGGGAAGTATAATATGCGCACGTTTTCATGAGTTTCAGAAAACCTCCTTGACCTTTTAGTACACATGAATGATGAATAAAAGCACCAGCAAAGCGTTGTTAGTAACTTTTGAAAATTAGACATTTTCGCTCCGAGTAATAGAAAACATTTTTGCACCAGTAAACGTTCAGTCGCTGTCTGGAGGAGAATTCTAACAGCTCGCTGCTCTGATTAGTATTTTTCCATGGTTACTGCAATCGACACCAGGTGAATGCCGGAGTAGTACCTCAACAAGTAGGCCACAGACCGCGCGTGATCTCCCTTGCCTTATCCTCACCTCTTACATACACCTACACTTACAAGCACTAGACTTCTACACACGTCGGGAGCGAGTCTTGCTGGTCGGAAATGTCTGGTTGGGGAAATACCCCGCTAACGTGTAGGTCGGATCCGGATCCCACCTTTAAAGCGAGGGAAGCTCACAGCCAGTGATAGCGATGACATCATGCACTACAGTCAGACGACCTTATCAGTTGACGCGCCCGGACTCACTTTTCAATTAACCAATCAATCGATCAAAAATTGTGACAATAATTGTTGCCATCTTTTGTGACGTTAGGCGGACGAGGGCGTGGGCGTGCCGGCGCCCGCCGTCTCCCCCACCTCAGCGTTGGCCAGCGACTCCGAGGACGAGCTGGAGGCCGCGCTGCTACAACCGGGTGTCGCCGCCCCGGCAGCCCCCCGGACGACACCGACGACGACGCGCACCGCCTGCAGCAGCGCCTGCAGCTCCGCCTGCACCAGGTCAGCCCCGCCCCTCCCAACCACCATGCGACATTCACTACAAAACACCCTTGCCACCGAACATCGTCCGGGAGAGGTGGTTCAGTGCATCAAGTGATGTCACTGCAGTGCCTCTGACCGGGAGGTCCTCGGTTCGAGTCCCGACAGTGGCAGGATTTTTGACCCTAGCTAGACAGAGGTCGAATGCAGCCGCTCTCGGGAGGAGAATTAGAGCGGCCGGCTGCTCTGATCGGTAGTTTTCCGTTGTTTCATCAATACCAGGTGTATGTGAGAGCAGTACCGTATCAAACAGCCCACGGACTGCGCGTGATCTTGCCTTCCTCTTTCTTGGCCTATTCTCACCCTTTCCTTACACACACTTACTTTTACCTGCATTACACTACCATACATACCGGGAGACCGGTCGGAAGCTTAGATCTTACGCGATGGGCTCTCGCTCATCGCTTAAGGAATTGTAGACGATCGATAAATTGCAGAGATCTACTACTTAAGTCGTTTTGCTATTAAATTTTGTGCCTGAGGAGTCGAGCACTGCACTCGTCAATATGCCACAACGTTCGGGCGAGAATTGGAACATCACACAGATTTATACGGGAGATACGGGAGTTTTCACAAGACCTGGTAAGGAAAACCCCCGCTAGCCGACGGATAGGTCGGCACCGGATCTCACCATCCAGCGGGAGATCACCGCCACCACCCGAAGGAAAAAATGTGCATTACACTTACGGAACTTAGACGTTTACGTGCCGGGAATCACAAATCAATCAAACGACAGAACATCTGTGTTCAAAATCAAAACATCCATATCAATAATACGACCAAAAGCCATCATCAGTGTTCGGAAACATCGATGTTTTAAAGCTGGTTTCGTAACCTCGAACATTAAATTCCCGTGCAACAAAATTTAAGTCTCTCCATGTGCGAAATACGAGGAAAGGCGAAGAAAATTCCAGGGTATGAGGATCATCTCGATCTGGGGATAGTCTGTTTGATAACGATAGTACAAACTGCGTTCATATGATTCGAACACATAAAGAGACAATACCATTAGTTATTATTTCATATTTTAACTTTTACAAAATTGTGATTATGGGAATTTTTCATCCGCGACCGAAACATCGAAATCGTAAAAACATCGAGCAGAAAACATCGATATCAGCAAGTATATCCCGCATGCTAGATCGAGAGAGGCTGAGAGAGAGAGAAGATAGATAGATAGATAGATAGAAGAGAGAGAGAGAGAAGAGAGAGAGAGAGAGAGAGAGAGAGAGAGAAAGGGCGAGAGAAGAAATACGGAAGACAAGAGGAGAAACGAAGAAAAAAGTGCGTGAATGAGAGGATGAATTAGAGCGAGTCAAAGAGGATCCGAAAGGACGATAGGACAGGCCTGCACAACGCCTGCTTCTGCGGGCATTCTGCACTCTAGAGCCGGACGTCGCACATTGGTCTGAACGGGACTGAATTGCGCGCATAGTATGTTAAGTTAAATAACGCTGTCTGGAGGAGAATTCTGGCGACCGACTCCTCTGATCGGTAGTTTTCCGTGCTTTCTCCGATCAACACCAGGCGAATGCCGGAGCAGTACCCTACCAAACGGGCCACGAACGATCTTTCCTTCCTCTTCCTTGTCGTATCCTCTCCTCTTACACACACAATTACACTAACATGCACTACACTATCACACATTCCGGGAGATGAGCTTAGAACTTGTCCCGGCTAGGGCGGTGCCCCGCTGATGGATGAGTCCTGGTTAGGGGAAACCCCAGTAGCCGGCGGTAGGTCGGCGCCGGATCTCTCCATCCAGCGGGGGCGCACCGCCATCTCCCGAGAAACAGAACAGGCACTACACTAACGGGACTAATGACCAAAGCAGTTGACGCGCCCGGAAACACGAGAAAATCTATCAATCAATCAAGTTAAATAACTATTTATTTAGTGAATTTAAAACGGTTCTTTAAGTATGAATCTAATGAAACATGTTCCAAGTGTAAAATAATCATATTTCACTTAATTTATATTGTATACTTACGTCGAAAATAATATGTTTTTTCTGACATTATTGAAGATGAATAAAAGTTTCATATATTTGTCCAGAAATAAAATAAATGTTATTAAAAGCATTTACCCGATGACTCCAGAGAAAATCGGTTAAAAAATAAGCCAGGATAGTGTTTATAACGTATTTTACAATAGGCTTTAAAAGTAGAAAAACAGTAAAACTATTCTTTAAGTAGTAAAAGGAATAAATGGTATATAATAGTAGTAGTGCATTGTTCTCATTTGCCATTTTTTGTCAAACAAAAATTAATCTTATTATATTATTTCACTATTATGTTACTTAACCTGTCAGAGGTAACGCATGGGTGCTTTGGACCAAAAGCCACAAAGTGATGTGTTTCGTGATATGGAAATGCCAGAGACCTGGCCACGTGAGTTGGCTTCCTGTGAGACTTATCTTCGTGACACTCGAGTCTATTTTTTGCAATCGCGGTTACGCGTATTCCAGAAGTAATTTCCTGTTCGGATCATTTCACCCTGCGCGCAACCATTGACATAACATCCAGCGCTCACGCTTCAACTGCTGACTGCGCGTCCACAGAGAGAGGCAGTTCGGGGCAACGACAAAAATATACAATTGTTCACTTAATATCATATATTAATTTCACGGAGATGTGTTTCTATGTTTTTTATAATTGCTCGTAAATGATCACTTAGCTAATAGAAATGGCACTTTCTTTCGAAGCTCGTCATGTAAAGTTTAAACGTTCGTCATTTTAAAAAAGGCAGGCCGAGGCGAATGTTATTAACAAAATATATATCAAAATGTCCACTTAATAACATTTATTAATGCCATGGAAAGTTTTTTAGTTGTTTTTGTGTAAATGCCCGTCAAAGACCACTTAGTTTTGGTAAGGCGCTTTCCATCAAACCTCGTCATGTAAACTTTAAACTGTCACCATTTTAAAAGTGACAAGCCGAAGCGGCTCTTGTTAACGAAAAAAACCCTTAATAAATGTCCATTTAATAATAGTGATTAATTTTATGGAAGTTTTTTAGGTTTTATGTAATTACCCGTCAAAGATCCCTTAATTAATGAAAATAAAGCTTTTTTCACCCTCGTCGTGTAAACTATACATGGACGCCATTTTGATAGAGGTTGGTCGTTGTCAACAAAAAACTATTTACGAATGTTCACTTAATAACATACATTAATTTCACCGAGATGTGTTGAGATGCTTAATTGTTGTTGCCCGTCAAAGTTCGTTATTGTATTACGTATTGCATGTTTCAGCTCTACAGATCTCAATTTAATGTGTTTAAATGGATTAAAAAAAAAGAAATTCGGCAAATTTGGAATATTTTTGAAAAGAAATTCAAAATTTTATGCAATGACTGTAAATCTGAAATTTGAGAAGATAACAAATTTGCAAGAAGTAAACGGTTTCCGTATCATGGCCGGAGGTAATGATGCTCTTTCCAAACACTTAATGTAAATTTTAAACGATCATCAATTTGAGAGGAGCAGTCCGGGGTAGCTGATCTCAACTGAAATATGTTCAATATTGTTCACTTAATAACATATATTAATTTCATAAATGAAATATAAAAACAATTGTCACTGAAAAAGCTTTAATATATTTAGAAGGGTGTATGAAAGCACATATAATTTCTGGAAGGTGAAAAGTTGATTAGGAAAAAAGTCATAAACAATGAAAGATAGGAGTATTTTCAGTGCTTGGATGGCTGAATTTTTTCTCGGCTGAAACACTTGGATTTGAGGGTGTCGTATGGCTACAAGTATTGATAAAAATGGTTATTTTTCTGATTTCTTGTAACTTGAACTATGTAGAATTGATATTTGTCAAGAAATAACCGTTCTTCCAAAATTAAAATTTGGTGCTTATGCCCGCATTTCGGCCGTATTCAGACCACCGTGCGTCGCTCCGCGAGAGCGGCGAAAGTCCAAGTAGTGGGGAGTAGAGAGCTTTGGGGGTAGGAGAGCAGCCTATTATTTCTAGCTACAAGGTCCATAATTCACTGATTTTGTTTTTCTGGGTACTGCTACATACCGACATATTTTCCTTTTTTGACTTTTTTACATTGTGACTTAGACAATATTTTAAAGCAGAGGCCTTTTTAAAATTTATTATTAATTTCTAACAAAAATGTACAATTTAACAATTCATTTTTCACCAGGAATGTTATAATCTCCAAATGACAGCAATTGCAAAACGAGATACCAATGAAGAAACCTCTCTGATGACATTGTATACAAATTATAAGATTATTATGGGTCTTGTTAAATAGAATGCAAAAGAATGTTTTAAAACGATGCCGTAAACGATAATGAATAGTGTTCGTTGATTTGATATTAGAAATATGTAATGTACACTTGTCGAAAATTAGTGGAGAAAGTAATCATGTTTTTTAAGAATAACCCTTTTTAGCTTTGATCGAACCATTTTAATGAATTAAGCATACCTAAAGAATAAATAGTTTATTACTTTCATGTGCAAACAAAAACGGTTCAGAATTACAATTTATCTTTATCACCACATTCAATTTGTGATTACATCGTGAATCGTGCATTACATCATTACATCGTGAATTTATGATTAGAAAGCGAACTACATTATCAGCTCTTCAAGCAATACTTGGTGACCAAATGAAAACATATTTATATAGTCTAATTCATTTTACCTTCACATTTCACTATCGACAACAAACTTTTCCATTACAATAGAAAAGGCAATATTACTGGCAAGTTACTGCAGGTACTACTGACAAATATTAAAGACAATATAACTGTAAATACCAGTAAGTCATCTTCTCGCCCTTTCCTCTTTCAGTTTAGCCGCTCAAGTCGGATTGCGCTTTCTCACTAGTGGTCCTCACTCCTAGATAGTCTTATCCCCACCTATCCTCACCCTTCTGCATTTGCACTCGCGTGGCTAGCAAGCGGCTCCCGAGGTCCCTGAAAGTGCAAAATGCTGAGAAAGCGCGAGAGAGGGTGCCAGAGGTGGTGCGACGGTGCAAACGGGTGGGAGAGGGGAATGGAGAGGACGAGAGAGAGAGAGTGTGAGAGAAGTTGAGAGAGGGCGAGTGATCCTCGGGGGGGACGGCCACGTCGTCAAGGGAAGGCGCGAAACGGCGGAAATGGCAGTGGGGACAGGCGCATGAAGCGTAGAAGAGAGAGGGAGAGAGAGAGGGCCCCCAGGGGTCGTGCGAGTGAGAGACAAGGAGGAAAAGAGAGTGAGAGGGAAGACGAGAGTGCACAGATAGTGCAGATGGAGAGGAAGAGAGAGAGGAGGCGAGTGACAGTGGGCGGTGGAGCGAGAGAGGACGGGTGTGCGCAGGTGGAGCTGCTGGCGCGGGGCGACTTCCGCTGCTCCTACCCGCGCCCCATCCGCGAGGGCCGCCGCCTCTCCGAGTGCAGGGAGGTGTCGGAGGACGAGGCGCCCGACGCGCCCACCCACACTCTGCAGCAACGCACCGGTACGTACGCCTGCTGCCCCTTCTCCTCCTCTTCTGCCTGGACTTCTCATTGTTCTTTCAAATCACCCTGTACTCTTCAGTCGCTTCCTCCGTCTGTCTTTTCTTTCTTCTTATCCACCGCCTTCTTCTTTTCCGTCTTCTACGCCGTGTTAATGTTTTTTTTTCTCTGTTTTGTTCTTCTCTTTCTTCATGTTCTCCGCCATTTTTTTATTTTCTTTTCTTTTATTGTTGTTCCTTGACCTCGTGTTTTTCTTTCTGACTTCTTTTTCTTCTGGCTTTTTTTCTTCTTTCTCTCTTGTTCTTTGACTTCTTCTTTTCGTCTTCCTTTGCCTTTCGAATATTTCTCCGCCTGTTTCTCAGTTTCTTGTGGGTTCTTTTGAAAGATATTCGAACTTGTAATTCCTGAACTATAATATAAGGGAACTGTGCAACATAATGATAACACTTATTTAGAGGTCTAAAATAAATGTATCAGAATCTCCCCCGAAATAAACATGATGGTCCAAAGTTTGTACGAACGTGTTCACAGAATTGCAATATTGCAATGCAGAAAGCTACAGAAAATGTTCATGCCAATGAAAATTGAAGTTTTGGCAAAGGTACCCTTTTTTCACAAAAATTTGCAGGCAAAATTCTATCTTTCCAATCGCGCCAACAAACTTGGACACCCCCGCGGCCCCAGGGGGAGGGACGCGTTGGGGTAGGGATCGCTAGAAGGTAGAATCACAGTTATCTGCGATTGGTGCAACATCCCAAGGGGTAGAAAGGACGCTGTTTCAGGGGGAGGGGACTAGTTTGTTTATGTACGAGGCGGAAATATCTTATTTCCCCGCCGAAGGAGAGATTTTGTCTGCGCGTTCGCCATGACGAAAAAATATTTCTGAACAGGGTTTTCCGTCCAGAATTATTGTCCATAGACCAGTAAATATTTATCATTTTAGAAAAAATTATTCTAACTTTTAGTAATCGATTTGTAACTCCTTTCAAACTGCTATTTTGAGATATTAATTTTAGGCACAATTTGCGGAGCCTTCCCGGCCGTTCTAACGCATATTTAATTTCCTTATAAAATTATAAATTGTTGCAAACTTGTTAACTCGCGGTTTTTGGTTCTGGGACATGAGGAGACTCTCCCCCTTTAGATTTACAAAATGTGCAAATTGTTTATAAATTTGTAATTGTTGCAAATTTTTTATTGTCTCAACTGAATGGCGTTTAAACGCGATACAAAATTCCGGAATCCGATCGGTGCGCTGATCGAATGATATTTCGTTCTCGAGATATGTATAATTGTTATAAAAAAATAAACATCTTACACTTTTTTGTTTGACTCCTTTTGTTTGCGCTTAATTCATTCCCTCTATACAAGCATATTGAAAACACCGTTCTCCAATGTCACGCTTTTGCCTGCCACATACGCTTAAAATGCAATTGCTTGTAAACAAATTCTGTGGTCAACTTAAATATGCTAAATTTGTATATTTACGGCGAGTATGAGCATAACTTTTATTTTGTTTCTATATTCTCTTTTAAGACCTGAATTTTCAAATCGATATATTTATCAAGTTGGAAGGAAATTGATTATAAACAAATTAATTTTGAAGATGCAATACGCCCAAACGATTGTTTCTGCTTTTCCATCAAAGGAATGTTGAGCAACCGAATAACTATTATTACTTTTTTAAAGTCTCGTGTTAAAACCGAGGGTTAGAAAATATTTGCTCCTCTTGCTTAACCATTACATTAAAAAATAGGGAAACACAATATTAGCTGTTTGCTATAAACTGCATTGGATTGGATGAATGTAGTATTGAGGTTTTTAAATACAGAAATATTAAATTTTTGTTTTGAAACATCACATGAGTAGAATCACACATCACAAAATACTACTTCATTTACACATGTATAGAAATTTCTAAATGAACGTCTATAACTTTATGTTAATATTTTCAATTCAATTTATCATTCAATAATTCAGGAAATTCTCTCTAAAACTGTTAATTTGATGTTTTTATGCTGTAATATACGAATGCGAGTACATGTGAAATCGCTTACATTCTCTCTTCCTCTAGATTAGTAAGTGCATGCAAACAGATTTTTTGTTACAAAATTACACATCGCTAGCGGACCTCCTAAGTATCAATGCGAATTTTAAAATATTTTTTCTTTATAAATTCATAAAAGTGCACATATTTTTAAAATTCTAACTTTACCCCACAGAAATTCACTAGGGAACCTCCGTTGCAATGTGAAATATCATTGCAAATTATTAATACATATAAAAATACTGGCCAAGGTTAAACTACCTTATTCGATAGATGACAGATATGTCGCCGCAGAAATCATTCAAAATTGTTTTGGTTTGCATTGTTAATACATATTTTTAAACAATATTAATAATGATATTTAAACATTTTTTAGATTTGCGAACATTTCATTGAAATTTCGTGAACTCCTAAATGGTTGAAAATAAATTCTTCTAAAATTCAATTATTGTTGCATCTTAAAATGTAAGAAAGATACGTACTAGGTAAAACGAGTTGTTACTACTAAAATAAAACAAAAAACTTGTTAAAACAATGCAAAGAGATTATAGTTCATTAAATATCAATGCCGTAGCATTTTCCAATGAAAATACTTAGAACGAACTTGGTGGTCAAATTAAATTATCTTCCTCACACAAACTACATTTCAGTTTCAATCCCACAAATATCGTTAGAGCTTGAAGTTGGTTTGTTGGACGCTACTCTCCACTCTATGAAACTCCCGAAACCTTAATTTTTGCACGACCATCTGTAGCGATTTATCAAAAGAAAACGGGTCATTCAAGGTATCTAATGTTCAATCGTTGAAAAAGTTTAACCAATAAAACCAACCTCTAAGGAAAATATCAAGTAAGCAATGTTAATTATCACCGCTTAACATTGTGTTTACTATTTCGATATTTTCAGCATCCCAATAACCTATAGAAAACGAATGTTTTTCAGGTTCTTATAAAAAAAATCAATAAATATAAGAATTTATTCACGTTATTATTTGTAAAACACTGAAAAATCTAAGATGTTATTTGATTCATGCCTTCATCGGAGGTCTGAGATTAAAACAAAAACTGACTAGCAGAGAAAATTAAAGTAAAATTGTCAATAAAACGTTGATTCATCTTATTACAATATGAAATTGGAGAATTATCAAATTAGGCTCTTAAGCCGAAATTGATAATCAATTGAATATTGTAATACAATGTTACGGTTTTAATATAATAGAAAGTTAGACGAAATTTGTCAAAATTCAAGTGAATTATAATTTTTGTTTAAATTTGACTCCTTGTCCTACAAAATATGACATTTGACAGTACTTATGTTGACAGTTCTTATGCCATTGTTTTGTTCTAATACTACTTGCAGTACGCAAATAATTATTTTTGGTATTAATGAAGGATAGATATATGCAGGGCTTGATTTCCTCCGGAACGCGACGGAACGGCGTTCTGTTACCTTCGGAATAATTATTAAATTATATTATATATAAATAACTATTGCCAATACAATAATAATTAATTTGAGGAGCGTTCCTGCACCTAAAAGTTTAAAAATAAAGCACTGGACGTATGTATCCTAACAACTTTTATTACGACACTGATCTTTGTTTCGTCAAGTTTGACATTTAGACAATCAAAGTGAATGGTCAATCAAAGTTTACCCACCTAAATAAACTTTATCTTACTATACATACTATTTAGACAGTGTGTCTATACATACTATTTAAACAAAACTAGTGCTTCATCAACAGCACGTACTTTCACGTCTTATTTGTAATAGCTACGCAATATACAATACGGACTACGTGAATTTGCAAAAATATTTATATCAGCAGCAAATATTTTCTGCTCGCTGGTATTCGATCTCGGCTTCTTAAACTTAACATGCCTAACCCGTTTCCCCTACACACACAGCTGAACTGCCTCTTTCCCAACGCAAAACGAAAGTGAAACATTTGCATTTACAGTTCTAAAAAATTCAGAGTGTTTAATTTACATTAATTCAAGATCTAGTTTTAAAAACAGAATTCATGATGGAAAAGCCCGCTCAGAAATATTTTTGTGGAAATATATCGTGGCGTACACGCAAGAAAAATCTCTCCATCGGCAAGGAAATACGACGATATTTCCGCCTCGTACGTAAACGAACTAGCCCCCCCCTGAGACAGCATCCCTTGGGATGTTGCACCAATCGCAGACAACTGTGGTTCTACCTTCTAGCGATTGGTCAACGCGTCCCTCCCCCTGCCCGCGTGGTGATCAAGTTTGTCGGCGCGGTTGGGAAGATTTTTGTGAGGGAAATTATCATACAGTGTATTTATTCGTGTAAGTTCACGAAACCACACATTGTCTAGGGATATTTTTATTATTATTATAGTAAACTATCGTTAGCACGAGCTCGCTTAACATGACTTTCACCGTAACACGAACAAAACTTCGGTCCCGGCAAGGGATTATGCAATGCGGATATTTATATTACTCGGATAATATCGGTACCTTGAAATTCATGTTAATGAGGGTTTACTGTATAATAATAATAATAATAATAATAATAATAATAATAATAATAATAAATTATTATTATTATTATGATTGTTAATACTATTATTAATATTATTCTAATTCATGACTAAAGATGTTATGGGTCAGTTGATTATAAAGTCTACTCCAGTGTGCAGCCAGCTTCCTAAAAAGCATATCCAGGGACTACCGGTGCCTCTACAACAATGCGCAAAATGTGGGCTGTTCCAAACAAAACAATGGGTTGCACTTCTCAATCATTTGGATGACCTGGGAGTTGAGCCAAGTTCTTACACAAATTTTGGGGGACAAATCCCAGATCTCGAGAGGTCCTATACTTTTACGCCTCATATTCGGCTGATCTCGATTTCAAAATTTTGTATTTAAGAAATCCCTGACTCCTTGACTCCCTAGTCACGACGTTTTGATCGCATGGCACAGCAACATCTACATTATGATGATGATAATGATTATATATATTACTAATTTTCAATGCACGCAGAAATTGAAAGAAATTTATGCAGTCACCGTAAATGTGAATTGTCTATGGCTATGTTAGATAACAAAGAACTAGGGAAAAATTCAAAAGCAATGAAGCAGTTTCTTGACTAAATGCAGTTATTTGACTGTGTTATTTCCACTTACTTTGAAACTGCGCGTACAGACAGAATTCTCATACTCAGTGAGTCTCTCTATACGACACAGCTGACATCATGCAAAAAGCAAGACTTACAGGACGACAAGAGGTCGCTCGCCATTAAATATTTGTTATTTACTTGTTACCTCATGGAACAGCAATTTTTTGATACAGTCGGTATGAAAAAAACTGTTGTACCATGAATCCATGTATACTATGCTCTGATATTGCCGTACTGGGAAGACTGTTTTTGAATATTTAATAGAAATATTGAATATTTTTTTAATATTTAACTTATTGTAGAGTTACATGAGACTATTTTAGTCGTTCTTGCTAGTTTGCGTGTCAGAGTGTGTACGTATTTCTGCATAAGCTTTTTGTGTGGTTCTCACTAGTGATTACATGGTTGTGTTGTCAGACGCCGCCCAGGGAGCGGCGGGGCCGGGGGCGGGGCCGCGTCCCGCAGCGACGGGCGAGGCCGAGGGCGCGGGTAGTGGGCCCAAGCTGCACTTCCCGCCGCTGTCGCCGCAGGGGGGGCGGTCCCGCGCCTTGAGCCGGCGCGCGCGCGCCGCCAGCCGCCACGGCAGCCTCAGCGACTCCCTGGAGGAGCCCTCGCCGTCGCCCCGCCGCCTCCTGGCCGCACGTGGCCCCCGTCGCCCGGCCGCTCCCCCCTCCACCATCGACTACACCCCAGGTGCGCTCATGTAGTTGTACATCAGAAGAAGTCTGTGAAGTATAATCCGCGCACGTTTTCTTGAGCTCCGTATTCCATATCCCAACCTCCTATTAATGAAGCTGTATGTATGCTCAGTAGCATTACTGTGCGAAGATTTTTTGTGCTCTCCATTTAACAGTTCTGATAGGAGCGGGCGGTGGATGGATGTTTTGTATTTTATTCAACAATATTATCCAATGAAATCTGTATATCGTTTGCCGATGCAGTTAACGTTCTAATACTCGGAGCCAAATATGTCAAGTATTCAAATTCTGCTAACCACGCTTTATTGGACACGTCATTCAGCGATGTGAAGCGAATCGGAGAAGCAGAGATTTTGCAGCTCAAGAAAAAAACGTGCTCAGATAATACTTCTTCCGCATTCGTCAAATGCAACTTTTACTGTTTTCAACAGTCAGTAAGTAATAAAATAAAATAAATAAATAAAAAATAAATAAGTTAATAAATAAATAAAAATAAGTAAATAAATAAGGAATTAAAAATAAGTAAATAAATAAGGAATTAAAAATAAGTAAATAAATAAAAATAAGTAAATGAAGAAGGAATGCATGAGGGGCTGTGCAGGCGAGGCGAGTGGCGTGTGGGCGGTGCGCAGCGTGGCCTCCGAGACGACGCAGCTGCTGCGCGCGCGCAGGCTCCGGGAGCTGCGCTCGCAGCCGCTGCCGGTGGCGGTGGCGGGCGCCGACGCCCACCCGCCCGCCCGGCCCCGCGCCGGCACGTGGGGCAGCGCGCACCGCCCCGCCCCCGCCCCCGCCAGCGCAGGTAGAACGCGCGGCTCCGCGCAAACACTACGGTGCAGCTCTATCGCTTAGCGCCCCAGAGCGCCCAGACAGCGGAGGCTTCATGCATAAACTACGTCAATAGTCCGAATACTTTACCGGATGCGATACGTCAGCGGCAATACCGTTCCTCTGCAGCATCGTCGACCGAGATATTCTGCGGCCGGAGTTCCAACGATGGTGGATTGTCGACTCTAGTTACGTAGCTGGGTCGAATTCAACCACCGTCTGGAGAAATATTCTAGCGGCCGGTTGCTCTCATCGGTACTTTCCCGTGGTTTCTCGTGATCAACACTACACAAACGCCCGAGCAGCAGTACCGTAACAAACGGGTCACGAACTGCACGCGACGGACCTCCCGGCGCACGTGAGTAGCGCATTGTCTTGACTCCGGTACTAACCTGGATAGCTAGGAGTTCTGAGCTAGCAAGGCAGCCCCCACCCACGCCACGAGGGTAAACTGTAGGCGGAAGTTGCCACGAGGGTAAATTGGATTCCAGCCAGATCCGGATACCAGAATGTCAGCGTTCTTGTGCGTCGGCGGGGGGCGCGGATAAAGGCAAAACGCCATAAGTGCCTATCCCGGGGTTAAAAGCGCCCTGGTAAAGCAAGTCGTGTGTGGTGTTGTAGACCACGCAGGGTCCATACTGCACGCGACGGGCCACGAACCACGGACTACGGACGCTCATGGTTCCCTGCAAGGGGTAGGTAGTCGTGGTTTCTGGTGGAGACGTGTAAGCGACCACCCGGTCTCTGGTCTTCACAGCGGAACTCACGTCGTTAATCTGAAGTGAGTCCTCGAGTGGGAGGCAGTGAGGAAACAGGTTAGTGGTCCCGAGCCCCCCCGGTCTTGACTCGGGGCCCCAGTTGGGTGGTGTCCCGGCGCCTGTGAGTACGGATTGTTTTGACTCTGGTTCTAGCCTGGATAGCTAGGAGCTCTAAGCGAGCAGCGCGGCCCCGGAGGGGATGAGAATGAAAGCTTAGGTGCCCACCCTGGGGTTAACGCCCCGTGGTAGAACAAGGTATTGTGTGGTGTAGTTGTTCCCGCAGGGTCCATACTGCACGCAATCTTCACTTTCTTAGGTTCATTTCAAACTCTCCTCTAACATACACATACACACGCACACTTATACTCACATGCACTACACTACCACAGTTGGGAGACCAGTTGGAAACTTGGAGCATGTCTCGGCTCTAGCTAGGTCCCACTGGAGGATATATCAGGGGGATCTCTTGCCAGTTTGTAGGTTGATGTCAGATCTATCATTCCAATAGGAGAGGAATATCGCCGCCACCCGTGATATAACATGCAATATGCTTACGGGAGTAACCCCCTACGGGTGAACGTACCCGTAGAAATCTTTAGTTAGTTAGTTAATGCCTTATTTTACGTGGCGAGACTCGGGCCACCAGGCCCGCTCTTCCGTCTAACCACGCAAATTTCGTTACGCTCCTTTCACCACCTAGCGGACAAAGGAGGAGGTCTTGGGCGACGAAACAGGGGGATCTCAATTTTGCTCAGAGGCTTCTTTTAGGCTTGAGGATCTTTTACATGCAGTAAATCTACTGACATGGGACAGCCGGCTTTACTTCCCTTCCAAAACAATGCGTACGAAGGATTTTTTGCCCTAAAAATCCACGGCTTCGATCGCGTTTGAACCGGCAAACTCGGTTACAACAGTCCGGTACGCTGACCGTTATACCTCCAAATTCGTTTGAAATTTAGAACTTTACGGGTTGCAATAAATTATCCAATAAATTTCCTCAAAGCCTGGTTCCATTCTTCTTTCAAAACAAGACTATGTGCGATGAGCTCTCCAGTCACATTCGTCCAACTGTGTGTTCAATGACCGATATTGGCTCAAGCGTCACAGAGTTACAACGGTACTACGGTGGCTGTACCTGAATATTCGTAGCCGCAGAGGAGGGTCTGTACATTATGAAAAATCCAAAGAGTCATACTCTGAGCTACAAAGTACAAAGTATTTATTAGGAATAACATCTTTAATGGTCATTAGTACATATTGAAAACATACCATAAAGGTAACAAGAAATGAAAGTTTGATTTCTTCATTCTCAGATCTTCTCTGTTATATCTCTACCATTGTAAAGTTTTTACTGTAAATTTAGTATGTGACCGTAAGTAATGAACAGTTCATGCAAAGTTTTCAGCCGTTAATATAATAATCTATGCTAATAAAATAGAATTCAACGGCATATAACCAATATCGATACCAAAAAAAATTGGTTGTCTCAAGAGATACATTTTTACAGGCTCATCTTCACGATTGTCACAGGATCCTTACAAAGTTTGGTAAAGATTAATAAAACACAAATGCGAAAAATAAATAATTTAAATAGTATGATGGTAGGTGCACCAAGATCATTATCTTTCGCCTGACCGTCTCTTCCGTCCCCCACACCTCCTACGGTGAACCGAGGAAGCTTTGACACCTCGATATGATAGGAGCGTTCAGAATATTTGGGATATATTTTGTATCTTGAAATACTAAGATCCCTTCCCTTCCCTGAGCGCGCGCTTGCTGGTGGAGCGCTGCGTGACCTTCTGTGGCTGTGTGTTACATTCAAAATATTCGTTAAGAACTGGTCGGAAAAGAATCAAAATTTCTCAAAAAAATCCTTATCTAACATATGGCATGTATATCATTGGATTCGTCTTTTTACGTTCTTTATGATAGACTGAAAAAATATGTATAGTTCCATTTGAAAAAACAAAGTTACCTCGAAAATCTCGTAAAATACAAGTGATAAAATAGAAGTAAAACACGTATCAGTTAGCACTATTTTCTCATACACTTCCGTGAAAACTGCATTTCAATATCTTCAACCGTTCAAAAGTTACAGGAGGTGCTAAATTTACGTGACTCACTCTGTTTTATCGCCACAGGCCAGTGGCGGTGAAGAGGAACTATACCTAACACAGTCGCGGCTCGTGGTTTTGTAAATGGGGAAGGCTGCAAATGCTTGCATCACAATGTATGCATTGTATTTCTAAACAAAATCTTTTCTGATACACGCATAACAGTAGGGCTCCTACCGCATATTGGGAAAAGTAGTTGAAGTTCAATGCTATTCAATGAGCTGCATAGTAATGCTATCTTGTGAGCATGCCCTTCTTCTGACCCTACGCCCTTGAAGGCTGCTTGTCCACAGCTTTCGCCCGCCCGTTTAGCCTATGCAGTAAATGCATGACGTCATACCTCGTCGTTTTACACAGACCTTATGGCGTAATGAAGTGGGAGCCTAACGCTTTTGTCTTTCCTTGTCACAGCTTCACAAGCTTAACGGACGACGGTTTTCGAACTCATAAACAAAAGTTTTGATATGATTGTTCAAGTTTTGATATGATTGATACAATTCAGAGATCCATTATTAATACATAAATACATTTATAAATATATTTTTAAATTTCATTTTGGGAGCAATTTCTACAGGAGAAGCTCCGCCTTTTTGCCTTTAATGACGAGCCGCGCCTGACCAAACAGTTTGCCAGAGACAAGTAGCAGTGCGTAAGATAAAAATATTTAATCTAATAGCAATGTACTATAAAATAAAAAGGAAAGAAATTTAAACTATTATATTTGAACCATTTACATTAAAAATAATAATCTAAAACGTCGTGGTTTATATAAAATTGATATTTTTCCTTTTTCACAAGGATTGGATATGAAGAAAGTACAGGCAACGCCAGGTATTTTGCTAATAAATTATATTCACGAAGATGTAAACATTCAAAAAATCACTTTAAAACATGCCTACGGACCACATATAATGTAAAGTGGACGTTTGTAAAGTGGACGATTTATTCGAAAGTGAGGATTCAAGGTCATCCTCAAAAAAGTTTCTGCAAAATCTTCCCAGGGCTTCAGCTGATGTCACTGCGGTGCCTCTGCCCGGGAGGTCGTAAGGTTCGAGTACCGACGGTGGCAGGGTTTTCGGCACTAGCTAGAAAGCTGGGTCGGATTCAGACGCTGTCTGGAGGAGAAGTCCAGCGGCCGGATGCTCTGCTCGCTAGTTTTCCGTGGTTTCTTCGATCAACAACAGCCAAATGCACGCATGTCGGAGCACTGCCCTAATAAATGGGCCACGGACCGCACGCGATCTTTGCTTCTTCTTCCTTGACCTATCATCACACTTACTTACACATACACTCACAAGCACGATACTACCACACTTGGGAGCTTAAAGGCTGAACCGACTGGGACAGTGCCACACAGGACGGTGATCCCGGCATGTCGACATAGGTTGTTGACGGATCTCGTATTGTCACTTTCCACTACAGTATTACAATACTTTTTGTTTACTACGTAAGAAAGTAGTATGTCGAGAAAGTAAAAACATGAATAATGGAAATTAGGGAAAATACTACTCTGTACAAATAGGCACACTGATGTGTAAACCATTTACCGTTGGTTTACAGACTCTCAATTGCGCAATAACATCACTCTATAGCACAAAGTTAATCAGTGTTTACACCGAATTTCATAGTACGAACGAAGAAGCAGAAATGAGTTCAAGAAAACTCACCGACCGTTCTTGTCGAGAAACTCATTCAACACCGGAGGCACCAAGGAACTCCTCTGTGTCAGAGGGCTGTTCTTAATTTCTATCTTCCATATATCTCGTCCCACATTATCGTTGACAAACACAAGAAATACGGTATATATCAAAATGATAATATTGATAAAATACATAACAAAAAATTATTTATATGTGTTCACTTGACTTTACACATTTTCCATAAAACTCTTGGTGCGATTAAATAGACTGAATCTGCAATAATTTTGGAGTTGCCCAAAGTTACGAAGTTTCAAAGCGAGACGGAAAAATAGAGCTTAAAATTGTGACTCTAACGATCAGATTTTCAATTTCACTGGTACCAACAATCATCACTTTCAGATTTGTTAAGGAAAAGCGCCAAAATTAGGCCAAATTTTAATTGCCTGTATTTCGAGCAATGTTACACGAAATCTATTCATATCTTCGAAAAATTAAAAATTAACTAATTTGAAGATTTGTCTTTAAGGAACAGATTTCATTGAAGACAAATATCTCTATCTTCAGTATTGTGAATCTGACGCCCCAAAAAAATGGCACTTTAAAATTTTCGAAAAATATGGTTTTCAACGAACATGAGACCTGCACCCCTTTATTCTCTTAAACGTCCTTTACGCTATCCGAGAACAAAGTTTAATAAAAACATTTGGAGTCATTTTTGAGAAAAGTTTGAAAATGTTTTTGAGGCTTCAGTAAAGTACCCTCAAAGATCAAAATATTCTCTTGAATTTCCCAAAGCTCGTTCAGATCGATCGGGGAATACCAATTTTAGAGAAAATCGGTTGAACAGGTTACTCGCTAACGTTGACTACAGACGGACAGGTCAAAACATAGCAAAGTAGGTCGCTAAAGGAAGGGATTGCCTAGAGCCAATCGACAGAAAAAATCAGTGGAAGGTATTCAAGTTCAGTTTGCCTAATGATCGAATCAATCAGAGGCAAAGCATCACGCACGTGACAGCACAGAAATCTCCAAATGGGGTGGGGAGTAGAAAGCAAGCGAGCAACAGAGGTTTTGATAGAAGAGGGGGAACTTAACAGAGACTCGCGGAGAAAGGTTAGAAAAGAACTTAACAGAGACTGGTGTAAGAAACGTGAGAGCAGACACTTGTTATGGAGATTTGAGTTAGTCAATTGGATTTTCGGTATCAAGGATTCAAAAAACACGGATTGTGGCTACACCACGTGTTAAACGAAGTCATTTACTCTATATAGCAATAGCATTTATCCTTTTTTTCGTTACCAGGGCCCGGCGATAAGAGTTTTTCTGGCAAAAATTTGCCGCTTTCCTGCCCACGATTATATAACTTACACTTCATAGGGAGGAAGTGTGAGAAAGTAAAAATTATCAAAAATTGCTCTAATTTTTAACTTTTCCCCTCAAATAGAGCAAATGACACTTAAAAAGTGACGCAGGTCTAATTTTCATTGAATACATTGAATTTTCGAAAGCAGCGAAGTTAAAATTAATGGGGAAAGATATGTCTCATGACAACATGGAAACGATAATTTGAATAATTGTATTTCCCACTTAATTCTAGAAGACTTGCACAGAAAATGAAGTTACATTTATGTCCAGAAGCAAAACAAGGGGCCATCTCAGCATTTGCTCAATGGATCAGGGAAACCGGACGAAAAACCTGATCGAGATGATCGAGATGATCCTGAAACCTGATCGAGATCTTCTCACCACTTTGCACCGCCTCTCCTGATTTATATACATTAAATAGACCACATTATATTTTGATAATAAGTAAACATATGACTTTTCTTTTGTTGGCTTAAGAGCAATTTGAAATAATCACATAAATAAGTTAAGAAAAATGGTGTTCACATTATTTATTCTAATTCATTTTACGCCAACATTTCGACAATTTCTTTATATTGTCATCAATTAGATTCTGAAAATACACGACAGTACAATAAATTAAACCATTTGAACAAATTATTTAAGGTAAAAATAAAAAATAATCGTCAAAAATTAATTACTTGATGTCCTAAGTGTGGAACTGATACACTGTTTCACACCTTTTAATTAAAAAAGCTTTGATTAATTACCAGTGTGAAAGAACTAGATTATCTGAAAATATAAAACAAATTTTTGGACGACTTTGAAAAACTATTCCATGTACTCAAATTGTTAACTAACATTTGGGTGCTCAATTCAATACAAGAAGAATCACATATAACTTTGAATTCTCTAAAAAATAATATAGTAATTCACCAGTCTGATTTCAAATTCTCAGTTGAAAGTAAAATTTAAAAAATTGAATCAAAAGTATGTTTATTTTGTAATCCTGTTTGATTATTAGTGATATAAAAGCATGGAATTTCTACGTTCATGTTCAGGTTTAACAGATTCTTATCTGTCAAGAGCGCTGTCCATCTGTAAAAGAGAATTGTTAACATATATGTAGGGAATCAGATAAAGTACCCCAGAGAAATTAAAATATCCGTTTGAAATTCCAGAGGCCTGTACATCAGCCTGATCGTTCAGGCAATATCAATTCTGGTAAAACTCTTATGTATGTTTTAGGTGCTATTAAACCGACGGATGGACACACCGACCGACGGACAGACACGTGAAAAAAAGCAGTATTAAAGACCCACAAAACATGAATTATGACTATAAAATGTATTCGAGAAAGTAATTTCCTACATAATTTCCCTTGAAAATATATTTTATTACATCGGAACGAATATTTTGTTAACAATCTTTACAAAAATCCATCATTTTTTTACTGTATTCAAAATTCAAGTAGTATTTGGCTCAGGGTAGATAACACAGAATTTTGAAAACGTGCACAGAATTCACTTCTCCCCATAGCACGTCACACACAGTTTTTAACTGTTGACGTAAAATAAAAGAATAAAAAAAATAACATAAAGAAGTAAGAAGAATCACCATTGGTAGTGCAGTCTTATTTTATACTGCCGATGAATTCGATTCTCTTTCCATCGTGGAGAGTATTTCTCAACTTTTACTTGAGTCACTTTCCTGGTATCTGAAAAATGATACGTCAGTGTGAACAGAAACCATGAGGAAAATTTTTTCATCTCGAATTACATCATTGCTTCTGCATTTTAAAACACTCTAGTTACACTTGACGTATCTGCTGCAGGTTACCTATCAAAATCAAGAAAGGAAATTGTACGACTTTGAAAAAATATTGTTGAAACAAAATAAAGGGAAGTACCTTGTAGACAGGACACCGTTCGTTTGCTGTTCCAATAAATAAAAAGAATACTCCATTCTCCATGTTCCAATAAATAAAAAGAATACACTTTAATACCCAGTGCCAAATTTATGACTTCCATCAAGCAGTTTTTACAATAATATGGTTAAACATCACGATCGACATTATTATGGGAAAATCAGTAATACAATAACCCCTCATTAACACGAATTCTAAGAAACCGAAATAATCAGGGTTCGTGTTATAAAAATTCGCGTTGTACGATTATAATAAATGACCATACTATTGTAATGACCTTGCCAGACCCAAGTTTTGTCCGTGTAACGGTGAAATTCGTGTTAGGCGAGTTCGTGCTAACCTATACTGTAATAATAATAATAATAATAATAATAATAATAATAATAATAATAATAATAAAATAATAATAAAAAAAAGACCTCATATTCCAATGTTTATGGTGTTGTTGATATTATTATTATTATTATTATTATTATTATTATTATTATTATTATTATTATTATTATTATATTCATCCAGAAATTGCTGACGTGGATTGTCGCCCCTCCGGAGAAATAGAAAGAGATGAGATCGAGATAGATGCCATCATACCGAACGTGACCCAACGGCAAACATCGCGTCTCAATGGTGGCATCATTAGAGAGTTTGGGCCGCTTGGGCACACCATAACGGACAGCAATATCGATCTTCTGCCGATGCGTAGATGCACAAAAGTGATGCAAAACGTGAACTGCGCATGCGCAGTAGATCGATAGTCCTCTAACGTTCGAGGGTGCACAAACTCTCTCCGTCTCGCTGACGCACGGGCTGCTCTCCAGTCACCACCTGACTGGACGATAATGCTCGTCCGAATCAGGTCCCGTATTCACACTGACTGGGAACGATGCAAGCAGTAGTTTCAATTCTCTGACCGAGAGGTCCTAGGTTCGAGTCCTGAAGGCGGCAGGATTTTCGACACTAGCTTTCCAGCTAGGTCGAATTCAGTCGCTGTCTGGAGGAGAATTCTAGCGGCCGGCTGCTCTGATCGGTAGTTTTCCGTAGTTTCTCCGATCAACACCAGGCGAATGTCGGAGCAGTACCCTACCAAACGGGCCACGGACCGCGCGCGATCTTTCCTTCCTCTTCCTTGTCCTTCCTCTTCTCTTACACACACACTTACACTAACATGCACTACACTACCACAAATTCCGGGAGAGCGGTCGGGAGCTTAGAGCTTGTCCAGACTGGGGCGGTGCCCCGCTGGTGGGAGAGTCCTGGTTAGGGGGAAACCCCAGTAGCCGACGGTAGGACGGCGCCGGATCTCGCCATCCAGCGGGGGAAGATCACCGCCATCTCCCGAGAAACAGAACAGGCACTACACTAACGGGACTAATGACCGAAGCATTTGACGCACCCGGAAACACGAAAAAATCAATCAATAGATTCAATTGTCTGAGACCGCATCTGCGGCGTTCTAAAGAGGCAAATGTGGCTGTCAAAAAAAGGCGGTAAGGCGGGGGTTATTTTGAGTCAGTTATTTATTATTTAATGCCAAAAAACCGTTACAAACTGTGTGACGCACTGTGGGTAGAAGTGTATCTGTGCAAGTTTTCTTAAATTCTGGGAGTTTTATTCTAAATCAAAAACGAGCTGAATTATGAATACAGATGGAAATGAGCGTTTTTGACAAAACCTCAGAAGAAAATATTAGCTGCTGTGTAATAAAACCCGTTTGGAAAGACAAATCGGCTACAGATTTTGGCTCTTCGAGACGTTCGTGGGGAAATCGAAAAGCTACCATGAGAACATGGTGAACGTTAATTTTAATAACTATATCCCTAGAGATTGCAATCCAGCAAAGTGGGATCCCGCAATCCAGCGGGATCCAGAGTAATTTTAGGCCCTGCGGGATCCCGAAACAGCTTGCGGACCCGCAAGCAACAAATCGCATGAATTCATTCAAATTTGCCACCTTTAATTCCCTCACCAACACGTGACAAGATTTTGCCGTTCAGTCGTTTGTTTTGCATCTTACATTTCACGCACTCGTATACATAGCCTGCTTCGCGCCACCAGTCAGTTGTCCTTTGCCTCGTTGTCACGCCACTCGTCAACAATTAAAGTGTGATTTTGTTTTGAAGTCGATCCTCAAAGTAAGTATAATGTTTGTTTAGTTGTCCTCGGAAAACTGTATTTAATCTTTATTTTCAGCTAATTTTATTGTGTTAAAGTCGTTTTCAACATACAATAATTTTTTAATTTAGCGATTTGTATAGGGTGGGATAAGTAGGGATAGTAGATGAAGTGAACTGATTCGAGTACGATTTTTTATATTTTAATTGCCAAGTATTTGTACTAGCCACTAGGTATTAGAGCTGGGTATTGCAAATTTGTAACAATTAATTAAACATGTTAAATTAAATAAACGATTGACATAGTGAAAAATATTCACACGAAAACAATAATAATATGACTGTTGAAGAGAGAGGACGAAACAGGAATTATTGCTTTACAAGTACGGTTAAAAGATGTCTCTTTCGAACACGGCACATGAGGATATTGGTGAGAAAAATGAGAAAAGCGTGGCATTATTTTAAAAAGTCTGAAGATGGAAGCAATGCAAAATGTCTTATATGTTCTAATTTATTGACAATTAGCCAACGTTTTATCATTGGCTTGAATACAAAATACTGTAGAATAATAGGTCAATGTTTCAACAAAACACAAGAGTTATTACCAACATTGTTTTAAAAATATTTTATTCAACAACTTTCTGATACAGCGGACCTAGCCACTTTACGGAGTTGTTTAGTATGCAATGTATACAATAATATACCGACAAAATAAGGAGGATGACCCCACTGGGCTCCTCAATGGGAAATCAGATTGAGGTGTTATTGTGGTGGTTTGTGAAATGGGCGAGATAAGGGTATTATGATGTGGAGAAAGCGTAGGAGTTGCAGAGGACGGAATTTGTCTTTGGGGAATCTGGACCGGATGCGGTTTAGATGAGGACGAGTGGTTTTTCCTAGTGAGAAAGTCGCTTGGACGGGGAGGTTATGGAGCTTGTAGAATTTTTCGGAGAGGCGGGCGATGTGCTGGGCGACTGGAGTGAATTTTATATCATTGTGAATTTGAGCATTAGATGTGTACCATGGGACATTTAAGACAGTGCGGAGGACTTTATTTAGTAGGATTTGGATGTGCTTTCTTGTTGAGGGGGCGGCACCTCCCCAGATCGGTGCAGCATGCAGGATTGCAGGGTGAACTAGCGATTTTATAAGTGTATGGTAGTTTTTAGGTTAAGGGATGACTTTCTATTAATAAGAGTTGACGAAGGGAGGAATAGGCTAGATTTAGGCGTGAGCGTATATGGGCTTTCCAGGTTAGCCGGGTGTCTAGAAGGATTCCAAGGTAAGGGAGTGCGGTGCTCTGCCCATTTTTTATATGATATGTATAGGCGTGTAGCAGGCGGAATGCGTTTTAGGGTGAAGGTTTTTGCAATACATGTAGCCGGGTTTAAGTTAAGTTGCCAGTTAGAAGACCAAGTGGAGAATCGTTTAGAACTTCTTGCAGGGATGAACAGGTATATTGGTGAGAATGATTGGATCGTCGCAAAGTCGTTCAGACTGGAGAGAATTAGCTTTTCGAATTTTTACAAGGGTTGGGAGGAGGCTAATTGGGCGCAGGTTTGTTGAGTTTGAAGATCGGAATTTTGATGGAACGTTTCCAGGCTGTGGGAAAATACTTTAGACGGAGACAGTCATTGAAAATTCCGGTTAGATATTCAATGGATCTACGTGATAAGTGGTTTAGGATGTTGTTGGGAATGAGGTCGTGGCAGGAATATTTTTTGTTTTAGAGACATTTGAGGATGGAGGTGATGTTTAATGGGCTTATATATTTGATGGGCTCCGGAGCTAGCGAGAGGGGAAGTCTGATAAAGGCATTGAGTTTGGAGTGGGGGTGGTGAAGGAGAAGGCAAAATGGTTGGCAAGGAGATTCGCTTTGTCTAGGTCGATTCTGCATCCGGTGGCGAGGTTACCGCAAGGTATACCGGAGGGCGATAGGTCACGTAGTTCGTGATTTCGACCGCGCGCGACGCGTGGAACTGCTAGACCCCCCACGTCGAAAGGCGTCACATGCGCTTCCTTGAATTTCTTCGTGCCTTTGATATATTTACCAATAAATAAATATAATACATAATTCTTGAACGGAGTGATCGAGTTTTGTGTGTTGGATATTTTTGAGGCCCCCTAAGAGACCGAGGCCCCCGGCGGCCGCCGGGTTCGCCCATGCGCTAAAGCGGCACTGGGTATAACTATACAAATACTCAATTTTCAGGTAAATAAAGAAACATCTGTCTCGCTTTTAATGTCCAGATTTAATAAAATATATCATACTTTTTTTTTAAAGCAGTGACACTTCTTGTGCGATTTGACGTGGAATGGCTCGTATCGCTGTCACTTCGTTTCCCTGTCACCCATCCATTCTGGGAGCAGAGTAAACATCTAAAATACTAATAACTCTTGAAGCCCTAATCAGGCAGGCGGTTCTTTTTTTATAGTTGTTCAGCACTTGGATCAAAGACTGATCCAACTCAATTCGCTATTGCATGGGTAGGCAGAGCGCGCCTTCATACTTAAAATTGATTTTTTAGACCTGTGTTTGCGGAGTGCCCACTTTTTTATAGTGTATTTTATAGAAAATTAAACGAGGAATCCGCCTATTTTTTTAAATTTTATCTCATCGAGTTTATATAGAAATTTTCATTTTTTTTAAAAATTAATGAAATGTTTGTTTTTTGAAAAATTTATTTACAAGAGATAAAATACCCATTTGAAAGCATTAAATGAAACAAATCAGGAATTTTTATATTAAGTACTTTCGGAGCAACAATTGATCATATTTTGTAATGTACGCGTAAATTCCAAAATTTCATATATTCATAACTTCACAAATAATCAATTTTCAGGCAAATAAAAAAAACACATGTCTCTTTTTTTATGTACATATTTAAGATAAAAATCATCGTACATTTTAGAAAAAGTCGTGTCACCTCTTGTGCAATTTGACGTGACTTTCTTGTGCTCATATTTCAAACCGATACTATGTAAGTAAGTACTTGAGTAGATTAATTGAAATTTCACAGCTATATTTTGCGTTCATCATGTTTGTATCGTTTGTAATTAAACTATAGTTCTTACGTATTACTTTCCCTGCTTCAAAGTGATTGAAGTGATACTTGAAGTAAAGGCGTTTTAATTTTTGTTCTCAAAACCCGCTCCAAAATTTTCTTTTAATATTTTCCTCGGATAGAGCAAAGGACACTTTCGATGAACTAACTAATTTTCGAAAATTACATGAATTATAAATTAAGAAAATGTTGTTGTAGCACCACAAGTTACATTCTGCAACAAGGAAACCGAAAAATTAATAAATTGCGAAAAATTATTTTTGATGCCGATAGGAACCAGCCGGGAGAAGAGATGGGGACAAAACCGAAAACCAGACGAAACAGATTAGGAAACTAGTACGAGAAAGTCTGTGCCATTCAGTAGCACCACTAGTTTACTATCGTATCCTGGGGACCATTTGCCCTTCCCCAATAAAAGATCCGAAATCCCGCCCCTGCTCTTCGCAAAGGTTTGAGGCACACGATATGAGCTTCCAGAAGTCACTTGTGTCACAAGCGGGAAGCAGGGATGAAAAAACTTCGTGCGAATTCGGCGAGTTGGGTCGAGCACGCAGGTTGGTGGATCATTAAGAAATATTTATTAGATTATACCAACTTTAAATGCGATGACATGTAAACAGAAATTGCAGTTATAAAAGCACTGGTCAATACACTAAAGAAAACAATGCATATTTCTACTTAGAGAATGCAGTATATGAGAACCATTAACACTACTTACAAACAACTCAAATGAAAATTTTTAAGAAAATAAAAATAAATCAATTATATATTAAATCGAGTTAAATATTATATAACAGAATTTCAGAGAACACTGACACTATTATTGAAAATAAACATTATAAGAAATACAATGTGCATATCTTCTGTGCGAAAATCGGCGTAATAAAAGCACTTCAAAAACTGTAAAGTAATGATGAATAGAGACTGAAAAATATGTAGTATGAAACGTTAAAATAAATAAAAATTATGTAATATTAAAATACACTAATTAAAAGACATTTACGTAATTCAAAAATTAAATTAACAAAAATTTCCTGAAAAACAAATAAACATAATAAAAAATTTTAAAAATTACTTGGAGAGCACAAATTGACGCACGTTTTGCACCATACAACTTTCCCTCCAGTAATAAACCTTCATCTATTGCTATCCAGGACCGTAGTTTACAAGCGTTTACGCGCAACAGAAGCCGTCCTACAAACTGGTGGTATCTACGACCAGCACACAATCACTGCAGCGTGCAGCATTCTCCTGGAAGTGTTACACGTCGGTGATCACCAAAGTTTCTCGGAAATTGAGGTTAAAGAACACGAAACTCGGCGTCAGAGATAGTTTTCACATCTAAAGGAGAAAATGATCTCAGTGGCCGTCGCGCACTTCCCGCCACTGAGATAACTGAAGCAGGCGCGCCGGTCTGTTAGAACATTCGATCGCGTCTCAACGGAATTTGTGTAGTCTCCATGGAACATTCCGTAATTCCTTTCAACACTACTCTTTTTTGTTATTAAATACTTTCTGCATATTAAACAAAGTGCATCACTTTCGCTCACACTGCACAAGAACACGAGAACTTATTCGGACTGTAACTTTTTATACGTCTTGCGACCCGCTACGACCAACTACTGTGCATCCCTTATACATCGGAGCGCGGGCTTCGCTTCGCCGCGGGCACTGCCTGCTCTCAGAGCGCAAGCGTGCTCCCAGCACGCACGTGCTCCGTTTGACGGTCCTGGCCTATGCAACGGCGCAGTCCTCGCCGCTCCTACAAAGCGGTAACTGATTTGCGTATGTGTGTGTTTAGTCGTACTGCCTGTACGACTAAAGTTGTACTCCTCAGCATTTGGGCAACTGATTTCGAGAATCCATCTGCAGCGCCAGGAACGTTACGCGAAGCTTATCAACCGGTGTCAGATCTCTAGTGCATTCGTCCTTTCACATCTGATGGCAAAGGCCATATCCGTTGGGCTCTTTTTAGTTTGAAGTGCACAGGGACAAGCGTTCTTAACAATTATACTGAAAACAGTTGGAAGCAGGGATAACAAAAAAACATCGATGTTTTTGACACATCGATGTTTTTGACACATGGATGTTTTCCATCAGAAATATGTATTTCATATTAACATCGATATATTGTTTTCGATGTTTTCTTCACGACGATATTTTGTTGCCAAAACATCGACTTCTTTTTAATAAAGCAACATTGGTGTTTTACGTCATCCTCTTTACCACGTTGCACATTTCGCCTTTGATATCTGAGGAAGTTTGGGAGCTGCTCGCGTTATGAGAGTATGTTATCGGTAGGCGTCTTTGTCTGAATTGGTAGTAGTGTTAGAAATGGCCCTCAGACGTTTTGACAGGTCGTAAATCAGACTCACTCCACTCCATCCAGGGAAGTCCCACAGTAACATGTGATGTGTAGAGACCGGATTTTTATGTCATTACATATTTTTTGTCTTTCTACCTAACGTTCTCAAAACTCTTATCTTGGCGAATCGACGCCGCACTAACAAAATATCTCAGTTTTTTGTCCCATATCTTTACATATTTGGGACTATATTACTTATTTTATATATTTTGCTATTTTGACAAAATATTTTTTTTATTTTGATAGGTATAATATAACATGGATTACCACAACATATCGGCTACCACCACGGAATTTTTTTTCTTTTATCAGTTTTCTTCTACGTTAAACATATTTTTTATGAAAATAATTTTTTAAAGAAATTATAATTTTTTTCTTCATTATTACTGAGCACTTTCGAATCGAGATGCGCTATGTAAAATACGGTGGGATGTTCTTACAGTTTGGAGCGCTTGCTTCAGTAATTTCAGTGGTGGGAAGTCCGAGTCAACGACTGAAATAATTTCCACCTTTAGATGTGAAAAGCATCCCTGACGCCGGTTTTTGTGATTTTTATTTTCCGAGAAACTTTGCCCATCACCGACGTGTAGCATTTCCATGAGAAGAACTACCACGCTGCAGTGATTGTTTGTTGGCTGTAGATTACACCAATTTGTACGAAGGCTTCTATTGAGTCTAGTCTGGCTGTTGAACTACCGTCCTGGATAGCAATAGATGAAAATTGTATTACAGAGGAAAGTTATGGTGTAAAATGTGCATCAACTTGTGCTTTTTTTTTTTTTAAAATTTTTTGGAAATTTTTGATGAATGTAATGTCGAATTAGGTAAATGTGTTTTATTAGTTTATTTGAATATTATATATTATATTTTATTTTACATATTTATTACATATTCTCACTGTTTTTATTACATATTTTGACGATTCATACTACATATTTTTTCGGTCTCTAGTGATGTGTGACCAACCATTGCTTTCCTAACTGGCACGTCTTTCACCATGTATTAATAAATGAAATCTATGTTTTATAATTACGTGTACACTTATAATAGTTCAACATTTATCACCAAATTATTTGAGTGTTTTTGTTATTTAGTACTCTTTACAGCGCTATTAGAGGGATGAAGTGCTGGGGTGTATCTGGCAACACTGTCTTTCACAAATTTTCGTTAGTTCATTGCGGTGTGTGAGCGCAGGTGCTTCACACAACACACGATTCAGTTAGAAGAATATGAAATTTAGCTACTAGTTCTAGTTGCCGGGTACCTAAGTTAATGATTTATATTTGATAGTGTTTATTATTATGAATATTTGTAAGATATTTGGCGTTATTAAAATAAAAGGGTTCTAAATTCACTTTCAACGAAAAATGAGTTATTGACTTTATTGGTCCTATATATCCCATTTACTAACAATAATTAAAATTGGATAGGAAAATAGCAAGCCTATATTTAAAACATCAATGTTTTAAACATTGATGTTTCTTTGTCGATATTTTCATCGACATAGAAAACCCTTTAGCGATCTATCGATGTTTTGGTAAAATTTGTCATCATTAATTGCATTTATTTATTTATATTTTTTATTTCTTGTTTTTATTTATGTAGATAAAGATAACATTTTTACTAATCCAGTTTGCAATAATTTTATTTGGATTATTCACGCATATGTTCGACCTTCTCGTCTTTCTGAACCTGCCCCTGCGCGCCCTTCGAGAAAATGGACGCCCTGACAAAAGATAGGCTGTGAATGGCGGCGCGGCGTAAGCGCGGCTGCTCTGATCAACATCAGGCGAATGCCTGGACATTTCTTTACCAAACGCGCCGCAGACGAACATTCCTTTCTCTTGATTGATTGTTAGTGATTCTGAGTGCGCCATCTGCGAAGGTCACTAGTCCCGTAAGTGTAGTGCATGTATTTCCTTGGTTGGTTGGTTGGTTGGCTGGTTGGTTGCCAGTGATCTCCAGCTATGGGGCGAGATTCGGCGCCAATGTACCGTCGGCGTGTGGGGTTTTCCCCAAGAATGAATGTGTCGGGCCTCGCCGCAGGCGGGACAAACTCTAAGCTCCCTGCCAGTCTCCCGGCATGTGTGGTAGTGAAGTGCATGTAAGTGTCAGTGTGTGTAAGTAAGGGGTGAGGATAGGACAAAGAAGAGAAAGGAAACATCGCGCGCGGTCCAAGAAGAATTCTAGCGGCCGGCTGTTCTGAACGGTAGTTTTCCGTGGTGTCTCCGGTCAACACCAGCAGTGAATGCCGGAGCAGTACCCTAACAAACGAGCCACCGACCGCGCGCTGTGTTTCCTTCCTCTTTCTTCTATCCTACTGACACACACTTATACTTACATGCTCTACACCATCACACATGACCGGTCGGCAGCTTAGAGTTTGTCTCGGTTGGGGCGGGGACCTACTGGTGGGAGATACCTGGTAGGGGCAAACCCCGTTAGTGGACGATGGGGAAGATCGTCGCCATTTCTCGAGAAAAACGCATCCATTACACTAACGGGATTAATTACCTTAGAAATTGACGCGCCTGGAATCACTAATAATCAATCATCAAGAAGAACAAACTCCAGGTTCTGACTGGTCTCCCGACATAATAGTTGAGTGTGTGAAAGAATGTATATTTAAGGCGTAGGGATGAGGAATAAAAGGAGAAACCATAAAAAATACCGTTCAAAAAACTCAACCATTAGAATTTTTTGTCAGCCAACGGCAGAACTCGGCCTAACTAGAATAGTGACGGAAATACGCCACCGTCGAGGCTCGAACTGTAATACCTCCCGGTCAGAAACTCTGCTGTGTCCATAATTGTTTCTCTGAGCTATCTGAGCAGTAAAATCACAATGATTTTCCCCAAAATACCTGTATGATTCCATTGAAATATCGATATTTTCTCATGAAAATACCGGTATAATACCTTTAAATATAGGTATTTTACCGGTATAGACGTTGATATAAAATACCTTTTAAAGGGGTAAAATATTTTATGGGGTTTAAATCCGTTACGTATTATTTTGATAGTTGTCCTTGTTAGAAAGTGTGTTAATTCTACTGTTTTGTTGTCAATGCCATTGAAAAACCAATTTAATAGTTTTATTTTTTCATTATGGCGTTGTCCTGTCATTATTATTGATAAATTACGTGAGTGAGTTTTCTACATCATTAATTATTGTTGGGATGATGATGTTAATAAAGTATAGATAAGATTAGATAAGAAAAGAGAGATTTTATTAATGTGTGTAGGATGATTTATTAAAAGTGTAATTGTGTTTGACCCAATGATTGAATTGCGATAAATAAAATTTCATTCTGGTTTTTGTTATTTGCATCAGGAATATAAGTTGTCTTTCACGTATGTGTGGTCCCGGAGGGCTTCGCGTTCTGCTGACGCCAGATGAGAGGAGCCCCCAAGAGTGTAGGTGTCTAGTGTTTGGTCGAATTTGTGGCCCACCGGGACATAAATGGTAGCCGGCTGTCGGCTTGATAAAATAGTACCTAAAAGTACTAGTTTTGTCATTTTTCGTGGGAAGGTTGCGGAGCGCCCCCTGTCGGTCGCGTGCGCGGAGACGGGCATCTCGGGGCGGTCGGCGTCCGCGTAGTTCTCAGTGTAACTAGTGTCGAAAACCCTACCGTCGTCGGAACTCTAACCCTAAAACCTCCCGATCACGTGCACTGCTGTGACATCAATTGAGCCACCGAAGCCAGTACGTGGCGTGGAGCCGGCCTCCCGCTCGGAAGGGTGGTTGAGCGCCCCCGCGCGTCGCGTGCGCAGGGTCGGTGGCGTCGGTGCCGTCGGGGCCGTCGGTGCCGTCGGGGCCGCCGGGGCGGTCGGCGTCCGCGTCCGCATCGCCGTCGCCGTCGTCGTCGCGCGGGGCCAGCCGCGCCCCGTCCACCCACCGCCCGCGCTCCAAATCGGACGCGCACCGGAGCCCGCGCTCCTCCACCAGCTTCATGGCGCACCTGCGCCAGGCGCTGCAGTTCGTGGCCGCCGCCGCAGCCGCCGCCACCGCCGCCACCACCGCCAGCGACGCCCCTGGCGCCGCCTCGCCGCGCCCCCGCGCCGCCTCCGACAGCGCCAGCCGCTCGCAGGTACTCAGTTTTCAACTGCTCGCCTGTTTCAGGATGGGCGTTAAGTAATGGACATTAAAATGTTATTTGTTTCAGTTTAATCGCTTAACAACGACAACAATAACAACAACAACAACAACAACAACAATAATAATAATAAATAATAATAATAATAATAATAATAATAATAATAATAATAATAATAATAATAATAATAATAATAATAATAATAATAATAATAATAATAATAATAATGATGCCGGGCCGGATAGCCGAGGCCGCTAAGGCAGTAGTGCCGTGGCGATCTCGGACGGAAGGATCAGGGGTTCCAATCCCGCCTTGGGCATGGGTGTGTTTGTATGTGTCTGTTTGTGTGTGCCGTCCATTCATCCTTCATTATTATTATCATCATCATTTCATCTTCCATGCCTCCCGGACTAACAACCCTGGGGTATAAAAATCTGATTCAGCCTAATGCTGATCCCCCTAATTAGTTACATGCAAGACTTGCAACGTGATAAAATGATATTGAGCCCGTGCAAGTGCATGTCCTGCGTGGTCCAAGATGGCCAATTCGCGAGCAAAAAAAATCATTTTTTTAAATATTTTACATAGATTACTAACATTTTAAAAATACATTGTTTAAAAAATATTCATGGTAGGGGTTTCGAATTGAAATTGACCCCTTCCCGAAAATGCATCCTGGATCCTCCTCTGTGATGAATATGTCAATTAATGATTAAGTAATTTCGTGCACAACTAGCTACACATCCGTCTACATATTTCTGTGGCAGTGATATTAAAATATTTCTAGTGTTGGATGAAGTGTATGATTGAGATTAATGAATATGGTAAAATGTGAAAACATGCGTTTACTTTTTTGAAAATAATTTTCAATCACAAAATGGTCGTAATCCTCCTTCACGGCTTTCTTTAGAGTCATCTATGGTAATTAAAGAGTATATTCTACTAATTGACATTAAGAAATTATTATTGTAGATATAATTATAAAAATAAAAGAACAGTATTTAAAACATAGTATTAATTCTATTATTATCATAATCACGCTCCTCAGGCACGTTTATAACACATCCGACCCCAATTTGCGTAGCGACCATTGCGCATTGAGATTGTTTTCAGTTAGTTTGTGGACAAATTAGAGAAAATGTTTTACAAAGTTGCAAGTGTTCAGAATGATAAATTTTTATATCATTTTTCTGACTAGCTTCTATTTTCAACCTTTAGGTATTTTCCTAAACATGTTTTTTAAACGCTCCTGTTCCGTTAATCAGTAAGCTAAGTTTCTGAATACATTTTCTTATTCCACTAGGTGAAAGATGGCAACACACATTTCCTAAACTTTGTTAACCGTATTTCAAATATCATATTTATTGATTGTAAGATTCCTCATTCCATTAATTTAGAAAGTCCAATAGTCATTAAAATTTCGAGATGTTGAAGCCATTTAAACTGTGCAACAATAACAGAAATTAATGCGTGTAATTTGTACCAGTGACACTAGAACATCAGTTATTTTTTTCATTCTCGCATACTACTTACGTAATATAGAGAAAGTATTGCAATGCTGCAGCAAAAAACGGCCATTTTCTGAGAGAAATTTCGTTTTTTAAGACTGTGATAACAAATAATTTGATGAGTCTTGCCTCTTAATGACGTAAATAACTTCCTCTAACACATTGTGTAGTCAAAATCAGTACAGGAAAATTGGTTAATGATGTATACGATGATATACGAGTAATAAATCTAATTTCAAAGGCAAATCAACTGTAGATTGATGTTCTTATCCCTCATCATGTCGTTTGTGAAGGAAAATACTCCTGTCACTACAACATGAACGATAATTTGAATAACTATATTTCCCATTAAACTCTAGAAGACGTGCACAAATAATGAAGTATATTTGTGCCTAGAAGCAAAAGAAGAGGTCTTCTTATCATTTGTTTAAGGGGACAGGGCAACTGAACGAAAATCCTGATCGAGATGGGGGTTATTGATCCAGACGCTGAGGTACAATACTTGTTACAGCTTATTTAGTATTATACATGCCAGATGGTAAATGATGATGATATTCAATTTGAACGGATATTTCTAGAGTAGGGAGCCTGAGGGATCTTTTCAAAATATTCTTAAAAAATCGCACCATGTTTTCTTTATATTATGTCAGACAGTGCAAAGTACGTTTATATAAATGGCGCAGGTTAGATTTTCGCTGAACTCTGAATTTTCTAAAATTGCAAAGTTAAAAATGATTTTGGCATCTTCCTACACCTACAGAATGGAAGATACATTTTCTTCTTCATATAACTTGTTCTCCAAAAATAGTTCTTTAAATGAGTTCATGTACAATTTTTTAAAATATGTTTTTTCGCCAAAAAAAAAAGAAATTTTAAAAAAAGATTTTCTCAAAAGGCCCAAATTTTTTCTTTGTTTTTTCTCGGATGGCGCGAAGTTCACTTTCAAAAAATCACGCAGTTCTTATTTTCCTTGAACTATGTGAATTTTTGAAAAATGCAAAAGTTTATAAATAATGCAAGAAAGTATGTGGTGTTAGCACCACTAGTTTTTATTGTGAATTCTATAATATTGCATGTGTTGTTTACGTCGTCCAGATTTATTTGATCCAATTTCCGTGAACTTCTCTCGTCTTCTTTCTTTTTATCCTCTCTCTTCTTTTACAGCTTCTTCATCTCTCTTCTGTATCAACTTTTGCCAAACTAACTTATGAGAGTTTTGCTCAATGGACGGCGGGCGTTTGAAATGACTTTACATCCCTGGGTTTGGTGTCGTTATCTGCATGTATTACAGTTCAGTATTACAAAAAATACTAAAAACCTCCATTGAATAAATAAAACTTCCGTTAAATAAATAAATCTGTCCGTCAAATAAATAAAACTTCACATTGAATAAATCTGCTTATTCAATAAATAAAATTGCACGTTAAGTAAATACAACTGCACGTTCAATAAATCAATCTGCACGTTAAGTCAATAAAACTTCCCGTTAATGCAAGAACCTCCCCGCCGTGCAACACGCTCGTCTTCTGCAGGTGTTCAAGGTGCGCCAGCTGCTGCGCCACCGCTCGCAAGGCGCCGTCTCGGCCGACGAGGACGCAGCGCGGGAGGCTGCCAGGCAGCTGCTGCACCAGAGGGAGGCCCGGCCCCGCCCCCACCCCCTCGCGACTCTCCTCGCGCCTCCGCCCGCGGCCCACCGCTCCTCCCGCGACCCCAGCCCCTGCCCCGGCCGCGCTGCCAGCCACGCCCACCCCGCCTCTTCAGGCGACGCTCGCCCCACCTCGGCCGCTCCGGTCACCGCAAGGACCCCGCGAGCCAGAACGCCCTCGGTTGCATCAGGAGCTTCAGCTGTCCCAACGGCCTCAGGAACATCCTCTCCCGGCGCTCCCCCTCGCCTGCGCCCCGCCTCCCCGGACCTGCGCCCGCCCCCTGCGGAGGCGGACCCCGCCGGCCCTTCCTCGCCTCGAGGGGCCTCCCGCGCGACGACCCGTTCTTCGCGGACGCCAACCTCCCCCACCTGCTGCACGACGACTCGGCCTTTGCCCACTTCCTCAAGTACCACACGTGCTACGACGTCATGCCCACCAGCGCCAAGATGGTGGTGCTGGACATCGGTCTCAGCGTCAAGGAAGCATTCTACGCGCTGCTGGTCAACAGCGTGCGAGCCGCCCTTGTGGGACAGCTCCTTGAGGAAGATCGTGGGACTGCTCACCGTCACGGATTTCATCAAGATTCTTAAAAGATTCTACTCGTCGCGTTCGCTGGCGCTGCCCGACCTGGAGCATCACAATCTGCAGACTTGGAGAACCATTCTGAAGAAGGAACTGAAACCTCTCATCAGCATTGCACCCGATGCATCGCTCTACGAGGCAGTTCAGAAACTGATCTACAATAAAATTCACCGGCTGCTAATTATTGATCCAGAAACAGAGAACGTGCTCCATATTCTAACCCACAAACGCATACTGAAATTTCTTTACATCTACATGAATGTCTTACCGCGGCCAAACTTCATGAACCAAACTTTGAATGAATTGAGAGTTGGAACTTACACAAACATTGAGACTGCTTCAAATAACACCTCTATTATACGAGCTCTTAAGAAATTTTTAAAAAGACGAGTGTCCGCACTCCCCATTGTCGACTCGGCAGGTCGCCTTGTTGATATTTATGCCAAATGCGATGTCATTAATTTGGCTTCTGAGAAAACCTACACTAACCTGAAAGTAACACTCAAGGAAGCCAATGAACATCGAAATATTTGGTTTGAGGGGATGTTCAAGTGCAAACTGAACGAAACGCTCCAGACAATCGTGCAGCGACTCGTGGAAACAGAAGTTCATCGATTGATTGTTGTGGATGACGAAGACAAGGTGATTGGTGTGTTGTCCTTGTCTGATTTGTTGCAGTATCTCATCCTTCGTCCATGTGAAGAAGAGAATTGCCCAGAAGCTTCCGGATGTGTATAAAGTAAAGCGCACCACAGTGTGATACTATTGTGTGTGATACTACTATGTTCACTTGTCTAATAAAATATCACAACCTACTTTGAAGCGGAGAATGCCATTAGATAAATACATAAGACGTTAATCACGAACTTTATCATCTTCATCTTGAAAATTCACATCTGCTAAATTAGCAAGACGAATAATGTTAATGAGACATACAGCCAGAAGGCATTTCAATAGACACCCGAATTATCAAAGCTATTTCTCGCAAACGAAGAAACTTCTTGGCGAATTTGTGAGATACGGCATTTCGCACACCCTTGAGAAGGAAGAATATTCACCAACAGCTTCAGTTACTCATGAGGGCAGTTCACATGTGGATAATAGCGGAAAATCTAAACGAAATTCGGTAAATTTGAAAGATCTGAAATTTGGAGATTCCATGGTCAATACATTTCTTCATTTCACTTGACTTCATTAGATACCATTTGACATAATCTCACAAGAACTATCTTTACAGGTCTCTAATACCCTTTTCCGTATTCTCCGAGCAAATGAGGGTTTAAGCAAAGGCAGAACATACACATAAAATATGCTTCTTAAAGTAAATCGATAGTGTTTAAAGGGTCGGGCGAACCAGATTAGGTCTTCCCCTAAGTTCTAAGCTTTACATGAATATAAGCTCTGTAATTTATGAGCTAGCGAGGCATCTGAAGGCCTTACAAAACAGTTCTGTTAGTCAAGGGAGGCCATTTATGGTTTCTGCTTTTAAACCTATTTTCCACAGGGCTTTGCAGCCTATGAACCCTCATTTCTAGCTAGGCCAGAATCGCAGCTTTTCGGCATCCCCTACAAGCAAACGGTTAGGTAGAGTCTCATCAGCAGAGGCCTCCAGCCCTTTGGATGGTTACGCAGCAGAGGAAAGCCTGTCACTCAGATTTGTCTGCGGGCTTCTGCCCTATTCATTACTCCTCTGAGTCGAGAATCCATTGCCACAATGAAACCAAACCCATTTGAAGAGCGTATTTCCAAATATATGTGTCCTGAACTCACACAACTTTTCAGGAAGGGGCGTATTTTTATTCAGATATTATTTATTGTATAGATCACGATAGGATTCAACTGTTTTCGTGTACTCTTTAACCTTTTAGTTACGGAGTTCTATTTTCTTCTGCAGTCTTAGCGGTACGGACTTTTTAATAGACAAATATGCTTGACCCCCAGCGGATTTTTAACCACAGCTAATGTTGACGAGGGTCGACGATGGCTAGTCTTGCATAGTAAGACAATGGCGCCTCAGGGACAGTGGGCCACAATGAGGCGATGTGTATACAGAGTGTCCAGAAGGTCGTCCCGTTAAAAAATAAAAATCACCGGCGTGCCGAATGCCAAAGGGGCTGGGCGTAGCGTCGTTTCTTTGCGTTTTCGGTCAAACTGTCGAAGCAAAAATCACTTGTCGCACTCTAGAATATTTTAATAGCACTAAGTGTTTTATGTGTTCTATTAATTTAATCTATTAAATCTAATAAAATTCATTTGTGTTATTTGTATTCACGATATGCAGCGACGTAACAATGAACGCTGAATACATGCCAACCCTTATGGAAATTAACAAAATTCCTAGAACGCTCGAATTACTTTTTGCATATCTTCAATGTAACTAATGTATTGTGCTATAGAGAGTCACATACGATAAACGATAATTCCCTGCAATTTCTTTCCTGAAGATCATGCTAACAGAGTTGTGCAGTCAAAATGTTCGTTCATTAAAATATTGAGTTCATTGTTTCTGGGCGCTCACTTTGAACTAATGCTTTCGCCAGTACATTTTGTGGAGCCGCAGGCCAACAATTGCATTGGTGAATATTTACAGTATATCTGTGTGCTCAGTCAATCAATCTCACGCAGTCCATGATTATCAGTGAAGAAAATGGCATATGTCCCGTATGACGACAAACAAAATAGTTTACAAAATATGGTGTTAGTGCAAAAGAGTAAAAATAAATAAGGAACAAACTTATGTTTTATTCACATTGCTCTGTTGTTTGGTTGTATCGTGATATAGTCGTTTGAAGCTGCCATCGCCTCACACTGATAAATTGAAAAAGAAAAAACACATGTAATGTACGTAGCTGCTGCCTGCAACGCAAGGGAAACGGTCAGACAAACACAAATTTCCCTACCCGCCACCAATTTCGTCCAGAAATGATTTCAAGGCTTCGGGAAAGTGTCATGCGTTTGTCTCGCATACGAAACAGGAATACGAAGGCCAGAATACACATTCGTCTGCGCGAAATCTATGCGGGGAATTAGAGGTCATTGTTGCGACCGCGACGTTGATGTTCCAGAGAATCGTGTAGCGTGTTTTGCAAAAACAGCCCCTTTAAAAATACATTCCTAGTGGAAGCAGAAAGTTAGTAATATCAGCTAAATGAATTAGCCCTAAGCAATATTAATATTTGCTGGGTTGTTTTAAGGAAACTTATTATATACCCATTGTTCCCCCAAATACTTTTATTTGAGGTAACCTTCATGGGGAGCAATTACATCTGAAGAGGAGAAAACATCCATGTTAACTCTTCAACAATTACTTACCCGATCATCTAGAGAGGCTATCGTTAGCTGGAGTTGCCCAAAATGAAACTTGCGAAGCAACAGTTCGAACTGCAAGACTAGAAATAATAAACTAAATATTTCGAACGTGAGGTTCAACACTGGCACAACTCGAAAAATACGAATTTTAAGTGATGACACTCGTTTTAAAATATTTTATAATTGTTGTTATTAACAGAACTCCTACAAAGACTTTTAGTTATGCACACACCCTTAATGCACCAGTGATTAAGCGTGTGATACCTGTAATACAACCACCACTTAAAACTTCGAAGCGTTTATCTCGAAACTTCATTTTTCCAGCTGTGCCAATATTGCAGCCCATAAACTATTTTAATGAACCAGCATTCTAGCTGCAAAATTATGTTAACAAATGAAAAGATATTACGGAAAGAAACTGCAGGGGACTATCATTTCTCGTATGAGGCTTTCTAAGCACAAGACAGTTCACACTTCAAGACCAGAAACTTCACACTGAAGATATGCAACCAAAAAAAAAAAAAAAAAAGAGCATTCTAAGAATTTTGTTAACTTCCATAAGACTTGGTTCATGTTCGGAGTTTATTGTTACGGCGCTGGATAGTATTTATGACATGGAATCTGGGGTATTTGGGGAATACTCTGGGGAATCTGGGAATACTCTACTTTCAATGTGTTTTTTTAAATTTTACCATTGTGGTTAAAGAACCAATATGGCGTGCCGCTACTGAAACGAAAGAGTAAAAATATATTTCTGGTACCACTTAATTATTAGTAAGTTGCTAATTTAAATTAAAATAATACATCGTTCAACAGATTTATGCAAGTTAATTGCATTGTGAACCCTAAAATTATCTTACAGATTGCAAACGGTGTTACGTTTATTTATACATTTCAATAATAATAATAATAATAATAATAATAATAATAATAATAATAATAATAATAATAATAATAATAATAATAATATTTTTTTCAAATTCCCTTTTACTTTTCTCCGTTTCTCGTTTTCAAAAACTATTTCAAAAACAAAAACGTGTCGTCGATTAAAAAAAAAGTGAATTGTGCAAAAACATCTGAAAATATAATTTTTTTCTTGTTGCCCCGCGGCAAAAAAGATGCTCGTTTACATACAAACTTCTTAACCCTGAAGAAATTCTTTTGGATTTCACAAACATTATGTGAAGCCTCTTCCTCTTATCCTTATTCTTTTTAGATTTCTTCTTCAGTGTTAGGGCGCCATCTCCAGGCGAACGTAAGCTTTCACAACCCTCTTAAATGCTTCTGAAGCCTCGGCACACTGTCAATGCGCGGAATGTCACAGAGGCCCGGTCACATTTCGCTCTCAGACCCTTCTCTATCAACGCCATGCGTAGGCAGGAGCCTGTACGTTGGAATTGCCGCCGCACCGCTAGTCATCTTCAGTAAGTACGAGATAAAAGATATCACAGGCCTTTGGAGATCAGGCGAGAAGCAACCCATTATTACCGCTAGGCTGAAAATCTCCGGGAGAATTGTTTCCCTTTCGTAACTAAAAGGTTAACACAGATGAAACGCATTTTTTAAAAATAATCCTCAGCAACAAGATGACGAATCGTCTTAAGAATTCATACGTAAAACTGACTAACAAACAGAATTTGCGATTTATATCCTTTGGAAATAAGCTCATCTGGGGCCAACCACGACCTTCTAAAACGGGGCTTAATGAGCCCCGTCTACCATTTGTAACGACGTGGGCAATGCCGGCAACAAGCGCTGGATGGGAGTTTCTATTACTTTCTCTGGGGTTCGTAGCAGTATTGAAGCATCAACCCTCCCTAGTTCCTAAGCTCTCTTACGTTCCCCTGTTATACGTCTACTAAGACCGTCTGCTGGTTAGCGGTCATGGCTCAATTAGTCGTCAATTGTTCATGGCAGTTGCCTTCATTTCGGCATTTTGCAGCATAGTTACAACTTGTCTTCCACCAGGTGTAGCCTCAGTCGCTTGTGTGGCCTTTTTAAATCTCTTGGTTCATCTGACATCACAAATGTTATGTGCATTTACAAAGATAAATAGAATTTTGCTTTGGTTTCATAAGCAGGTCTCCTGTGTAGTCCATGTTTTGCAGTTGCTTGTATAATACAGAAAAGTGTATTACATGAAAAACAGACCCAATAGTTGTTATAAAGTTACATAAAATTGAGATCTAATGGGGTCATATGTTATGACATTTCATGTTCTGCAATTCAATATGTTCTTTTCTTTCTTCTTCTTAAAATGAACCAAGTTTCATTTAGATCCTGGTATCATTCAACAGTAACATTTTCATGTCAGAATTTTCCATTCATTTAACAACGTTCCAAGTTTTCAATACTATCCATTATATTAGGGTTTTTATGACAGAAAAGATGAAGAGAGATGACATCATAGACAAAAATTATGCAGAGCAGAGTTCATAGTAGAAAACACAGGAAACGATTCACTGGAATTCATTGCAGAGGGCTTGTGTTGGGATTTGTTAGTGGTCAATGACGGAGAGCATGTTCATAGCAGTAGAGACAGAAGCAAGTGGTACTGGAGAGTACATGGAGAGAATTTGTGAGAAGTGGTGATAGAAAACAATGATACAGAGCAGAAGGAAACCAAAAAAAAAGGAAACCCAAGTTTGAGAGAGTAGAAAGTCGTGAAGAGGGGAAAAAAAACTGGGAGGGTGCTAAGAAGATTTGATAAAGTGCAACAATGGAGAGCACTAATGTTTTTAAGATGACAGCAAATGGTACTAGAGAGAACATAGAGGGTTTTTATGAAGAGCAGTTGTAGAGACCAAACATGCAGAACAAAGCAGTAGTTTGTTATAGTAGGTAGCATGTTGAACTCTTCTGCAAAATAATTGTTGAGATCATGGAAGAAGAACAACAAATGTTGCTGATTTAACAAGAACAAATGAAAGAAATGGTAGTAGAAGGGAATATAGACAACTTTTTGATTCTGCACAAAGACTTAAAATAAAATTTCAAGAATGTACCTTTTACACAAAAAATGATCAATTTAAAGGTTTCATAATTTGCATTTGTAAGAAATTAATTTGTGATATCACAATTTCTTCATAATAAACTCATAATGTGTATTTTGAATAGATTTGTAAAAGAAAAAAAAAATTTTAAAAAAATTTTTAAATTTAAAAAAAAATGTTTTACTCATTACTATCAAGCTTCAAAGTTTGCTTAAAAAACGAAAATAAATAAATAAATGAATAAATAAATAAACAAAGAAACAAGCAAGCAAGCAGACAGACAGACAGACAGGCAGACAAACAAACAAACAAATAAATAAATAAAAACAAAAACAAAACTACAAAAAAGGTCCTTATATCTTCGTTTTCAAACCTAATATCCTACTAATCATTATTCTGGAAAATAAACAATACAATAGTGATGATTGTTATTCTGCAAAAGCTTATCTCTACATAGAAACTAGAGACATATTTCTTGACAACAATTAGAAAATAATGTTAAGTTATTTCATAAATACCAATTGCACATTAAATTAAATTTTAGAATTACCGATATTATTGTCTAAAAAAATGAATAGTCTCCTTACAAAATGTTTCAATAGGTGCAATATAGGCATATCTGTGTACCATTAAACCTTATGAGATAGTGAAATCAGTTTTTTAGAAAAACAAGAAGGGTTTATTCAGAAGAGGTTTAATACAAAAAATAAATTTAATTTAAAAATAATAACTATTATTATAATGACAATAATTCTTATATTGATATTACATTATTTTGAATGTACAATTACCTAATTGCATTAGTTTTACAATAGCAGAATTAGTATTGGAATTGGTATTACATAGATTAGAAGAGTATTTGATTATGGAAGCAATTAAAGGAGTAATGGAAGTGTCTAAAGGGGGTGTGGATAAGTATATGGTTAAAGAGAATTGGAATTATTTATCTCATTCAGGAAATTGCCGCCTTGTTTATTTGATTCTTTTCATGATCTTTTAATAAGTGTTCCAGGTTTACTGAAGTGTTCATTCATTCATTGTAACTAAAACTGGAGAAAATTTGCTTGAATGTGTTCACACAAAAATGTGGCACAGGAAAGACTTTGTAAGTACACATCTCTTTAAATAAAGTTCTTTTACATTCTTAGAGTCCATATCCTATCCTGTTACTGCCAATCTTGCCAGAATATTCCCACATTACAAAAACTTGGCTTGTATTAAATCACAAGTGATGGGGCCCTACTTCATAAATATACAAATAAAAAAAGCCAACTAGCATTCTATACTGAGTGCAAAGTCCTAAGTCCCAGAATATAATTGATAACTGGTGTAGAGTACTTATTTGTTAAATTCTTTCTTGGTACACATTATCAGAAATTTGAGTTTTATAATTTTTTATTTCACTATTAACTCGTGGTGATATGGAAAATGATGAGATTAACAATAAAGATGTTTATAAACTCCTGATGTTACTGAATACTAAACATACCTCTACAGGCGACGGTCTTCTCTTCTCATCACTTCAGAGTCAACTTTTGTTACTTCTCAAGAAATCGTAATAAAGAGATTTGGCAACATGTATTATAAAAATATTTTGGCATACACTCTATTTGCAGATATTTCCTTCCAAACAGAAAAATGTATAACTAGAAAATGTAAACAGAAAATAATATTACTAAATACCTAATGTTAGTGAATACTGAACGTACGCCTACTAGCAAAAGTCTTCTCTTCCCAGCACGGGAGATTCAAGTTTTGTTATCACACAAGTAATAGAAGAAAGTGATTTGGCAAAACTTATTATAAAAATACTTCAGCCTACAAAGTATTTGCATATATTAATTCCTTCTAAACATACAGTAAAAAATTTAAAAATAATATTCAATTTTTATTGAATTATTTATTATTGCAAATAAAAAATACCTAATAGTGAGTGAAGATTTCATGAAAGAGACAATTTTCAAAGTGTTTACAAAAATTAGGTTTGCATTTCCCAGTAAATTTCAATAGGCCAAAGAAATGAAAATAATTGTATTATTTTAAATATTTGAAAAGCTGTGTTAATTTATATTTTGTATTGAGAATTCAAAAATTCATTTCATTACAACAGAGTCAATACAAGTTTCATAAAAAATTAACATATTTTTCAAAATTTTTTTTAATTTTAAAACCCGAACAGAAAAAAAACAACAGAAAAAAATGAACATTAAATAACCATAATTTGAAGGAAACTTTCCACCAATTTACTTCTTTTTTTTTAAATCCATTAAATCACTTTTAAGCTCAATATAAATAAAAATAATATTTATTTTCTGGAAATTGAATTAAATTCCACATTTACAGACACAAGGAACAGAAATTTCCACACGCACTCTTTTGGTTATTGAACCACTGAATTGAAATATTGTAGACAAAACAGAATAATACAGATTTTGAACAAAGTCAATGGCAATTAACTGTGTGCACCCAATTGAATTTTGATTGGATTTAAACAATAAAAATATCAACTGAAAATTATTGTTTTTGAAAAGAACATTCTGAACAATTGAAACCTATATATTAATCCAAACTTCAACATTTACACATTACTGTATTATGTATTTATGTATACTGTATTTACACTTTTACTATATTATATAAAATGTTGAGAAGAACATAAAGATATATTTCTTCCCTGACTCTAAACCAGGCAGTTACAAAGAAAGTCCTTATTTTAATATTTGATCCCTTTATATAAAAGTATAACATTTGATGTGATAGATCTTTATTCTTTACAGGTTAGTGTAATCAATAACTATGGTATTGTAAGTATGGTATGGTAAATATTATTATATATTCAAAGACGATTTGAAAGCATACGAGTACATTAAGAAGTGGATTTTGAGACAGGTGAAAGCTTAGTATTGCACTAAACAAAGGTTTTTTTTCATTTTGAAGAATAACGGGAGATCTTGATAGTCCCAGAAAGAATAATGACATAGGCAGTATACATTAATCATGACAATAAAACCTAATGAAAATTAAAATACTACTTTTTTATAACAGCTTCAGAAGATACAAGAAAATCCTGGGAAGATATGTTCTAAAGCTAATTTTATGTGATTTGAAATAATAAAGGAGTTATTTATGAAGGGATATTTTTATATCAAACTAAATGGAGTTACATATAATAGTACTATTATGATAGTGCCCAAGGATAGTTAACAGTTTGTATCTTGTCTATTGTTTTTTACTGTTGTATATATAACTTGAGAGAGGTTACTTCTTACTTATGAAGATAATTGATTCCATGCAAATAAATTGATCCCAAGAAAGTTTTGTTGTGTACAGGAGTTCTAACATCATAAATAAAATAGTATAAGAGAATTTATTTATTTAAATTTATTTATACAAATTTAGAAAATTGATCATATGTTTCTTCTATAGTAAAATCTTTTATTTTCATTTATTTAATGGAAAAAAATATTAATAATAATTTTATATTCTCTCTATTAGAAACTCTATTAGAAAAATAACATTGATCTAACAGTGTCTGGGAAACTTTCAGAAAATAATAATTGGAGTCCAGAAAAATATATAGTATGAACTAGCAAACTATGTACATAATATAAGGAAGGTGATATGAAAAGGTAACAAATATGTAAAAAGGGGTATATGTAATTTCAAATATACTCTTATTAAAATCATTCACAAACAAACAAAATAAATTTACCCAATTTATAATTTCATTAATAAAATTTTTATTGACCCAATTTAAAAAATACAAATTTGCATTCTGGATTTAAATTTATTTTAAGAGTAGTACATTTTTATGTTTGGGTATAATCAGAGCCTTTATTCAAATGTGACACCAGCTGTCACTCACTGTAGCATTCACTTCAAAGTGCAACATATCTGCATCAAACAATATATCTTGGATTGTGGAATACAAGATCAAGAAACATGTCACATAACACACCTGAATTTAATATTCTCAACACTGTTGCTTGTTGTGACTTATGGTACTTTTGTCATGATTGGTATCTACAGAAATGTAGATGAAGGTTAACTAGACAGTGTACATTCAGTTGCATCTTTATGTGGGATATCTGTCGTAATTAAAATTGCAGACCTTAGATCCTTAGACAGAATGAATGGTCGGCATCTTTCCATTAAAGGGAAATGCAATCTTTCTACACTCCTCACATCTCTCCTCTCTCCACCACCTTCTTCCATGACACAACCTTACAAATCTGCCATCTCCATCACTCCACCCCTTCTCCCCCTCCTGAACCTCATTCCCCTTTTAGTCACTTCTCGCAGATCTAGTCAGTCTTCCAACCCCTTGCTTCCATTGGGGTTTCCACACCTCGTCAACCTTCCCAAACCTTTGCTTCCATTGTGGCTTCCACACCATCACCACAACAACCACACATTACTTCTTCTTACAACTTCAGGCAAACATGTAAGAAGAAGACACCCCTTCATATTTAGCAATTAAGACAATTCTAGAAGAAACATTTATAAATGTAAGAGTCATTACTAAACATGGTCTTAAGTATAATGAAATTAATATGATTAACTTTCCACTATAAACTTCATGAATGTTTCTGTAAAAACTCGGTTGCAATAATAGTGCAGAATAACTTAATTTGCAAATCAATAGACTGGATTAGAGACATAAGTACTGAAATTATTTTTGACTTAGCAGGTATGTAAATACAATGAAAGGGAACATAAAAATAATAGGCATTTATAGATGCCCAAATTCTAGTGTTAATAACTTTCTTCTCAGGTTTGAAGAACTTTTAACTTAACTCTTAGGAAACCGGAATTGTAAGTTAATTATTTTGGGAGATCTGAACATTAATATTGAACACATGATTTACTAAAGAGCTTCAATCTTCACAATGTAGAGTTAGGTGCAACACGTGTTACAAACCATTCCAGCTCTACCATAGACCACATCATTACAAACATTGAAAAGAATAAATACTCTTCTCATAATATTGATTTTCATATATCTGATCACACTGCACAAATCATTGAAATAATCATTTGCCCTGTTTGTCTTGTACTACCTAAATACACATCCACCCGTGACACAAGGGATACTGAACAACACTTGCTAAATGAAGGTCTCCTAAAAGAGGAATCGATTGAAGCACTCAATAGTAATGATGTCAATGGGAAATAGAACTTGTTTCTAAGTACATAAATTTTCCAGATACCTGGAAACAAACTCGCTTCTGTCAATTTATTACGGCAAAATCTTCTCACAACTTCAATACGGTATTGAAATATTGGAAGGTACAACACAAAAGAATATGAATAGATTAATGGTCCTACAAAAGAAATGTATGAGAATCATTTTCAAATTGAATCTAAGACAGTCCTGTAAAGATTTCTTTATTAAATATGAATTACTAACTGTTGTAGTACTCTACTCTTACAGAGAAATAATCAGAATCAACATTTTGTGAGGAATAAATAGGTACATAACTATCATACTAGAGGACAAAGGGACTACCACAGGATATTCACTAGCAAGTCTTCAACTAATAAAGATCCTTATTGCATTGCAGCTCAGCTTTTTAATAATGTTCCAGTCACCATAAAATTAGCTAATGATAAATGCTTCAAAACATTGCTTAAACGCCATCTTATTAGTGTGTGCCCATTTAAGATATTTGAACTGCTTTAACTTTTCTGAAATTAAAAACCATGTGCGCAAACAAGAGTGACCACTGTGTACCAGTCATTGAGTATCAACAAGACAATGTACTATTTAATAATATAGTAAATATTGTAATTATATGACAGGATATAGCAAGCACTTACAGTTATTATTACAACTTATATATTCAAGTTATTGCAAGTTTATTAAACTATTACTGTAAGATAATGTGAATTATACTAATTGTTCCACTGTTTTCCACTGTATCATAATGTTTGTTTTCCGAAGCCTTGGATGGGGGTCCGAAGCCTTGGAGTTTAACCTACTATGATTTCACGATTTAGAAACATGAACCAGACATAACGGTGTAAACCGTGTGGCCCTGCCTGACACGATGTCACTGTATCATAATTTGCTAGTTTCTTAATACAATGCATTATTCATGTTATTCTTAATTTAATAATGTGACTTTGTATATTAATTTTATTGTAACCTTGCATGTTTATTAATCACGCAAGTTTCAAGCAAATTTTTTTACAAGTAAACTATATATATTTTTAACATATAATTAAATAATTTATTATTTTATTATTATTACTACTACTTTACTATTATTATCATTATTGTTATTATTATTATTATTATTATTATTATCATCATCATCATCATCTTGAGTCATCAGAACAATTCAGAATTTGTGTTAGAAAGAAGAAAAAACGCAATTTTTTAAAATTTATAAAAAATTTTAATAACTTTTAAAAAACTTAGTAGAATTAAAATATATCTTTGCAAAAATTAGAAAAATATCTAGAGAATATGTACAAAATTTCATACTTTTGTTAGGATTGCAATGATTATCCAAGATCCCAATTTTGAGAATTGTGCTCAGAAAGGCAAAAATATATGTAATTTTACAAAAATTCATATGCTAGTAATACTAACTCTTCACATAGTCTCTCTGACCAACAATGAATATATTTTGAATTTTTTACTTCTCACATTAACAATGTTTTTTGGTCCAACCTTTTTCAGGCAAATTCCATAATTTGTTCTCTTTTGCTGCTTGGCACATCAACTTCTGCTTCTGCTTCTTTAATAGTAGTGTTGCATTTTCCCTCAAATCTCATGGCAATGGTTTTTACACAAAAATACCGGAATTATCTGATCATATCGTCTTTCCTATTGAATTCTGTGTGTTTATCCATACAAACGATTATCGTACCTTTTTAGATTGGAAAAGGTCATTACAAATGCTCCAAAGGTGTTATTTCAGCTGAATCTCTTTGAAATTGCAGGTTTAACATACCAAGAGGTTCTTGAGCATTTGGGACCCTATTGTAACACAGGAGTCAAACAAAAATATGAGAATTAATAGACACTACTAATGATTTGATGATCAATGATATTTGTGGACAAAGGGTAGGAAAATGTATATCACAAGTGTGTAAAAATTCTCAAACAAAATTTTACATGTAACAATGAAGCTTGGGGTCCAAATTTTCCTATGCAACCTCTCCTTGGTTAAATGATTTTAACCAAGTTAATGTGATGCTGCATGCAAATCTATCAATAGCCTATCGTAGTTTGGAACAAGATATTACCCCACAAAAGTAGAAATATTATAGTATTAGACAATTACCTACTTTTCATTAAATATTACCTTGAAAGTCTTACCATTTTTTTAAAAATGTATTCAGGAAATAAATTTTAATATAATATTTCTCACTCTGATTTTTCTCAAGGTTTGAACTTTGACCAACTGCTTCTTGAAACAGAAGTAGCAATGCTAATGAAATATTAAATTGCTTTATCCCAATTTATAAGGTTTACATAAACTTATTTTCTAATGAACCTTAGCCAATTGTGAATCTCTCCAGGAAATTGAGTACAGATCTGATAATTTGATGTTCTTCCTCATAGAAATATTCATTATTTCTATACAGAAATGTCAACACCTTTTTGTGAAAAATAAATCATTATCACAAACAAGTGCACACTTGACTAACGTGTATGAGCACTATAACATCAAAAGATATTCAACTTAAATAAATTAGACCTTATTAAAGATACTTCATAACCCTTATTAAAGATACTTCATAACCCTTATTAAAGATACTTCATAACCTTCTAATTAACTGTCTCAAATTGACAAACATTTCGTCAGCTGTCTTACGAATGTTCATCACATTTAATGTTACTCACAAAATCTTAAAGGAGTTGGATAGTGGAAACAAAATCGTCAGCCTGTCAACAACGACTCTCAAAATCCTAAAGGAGTTAGAGACAAGAAACAAATTTGTTTCCAGTCTGTTGTCAATGCTCCCTAATTTTCAAAAAAATGTCTAATGTTTAATGAATTATTAAAACTTTTTAAGCTCTTAATGTTGAGATGTATGTATAATATTTAATGAAATTTCACTGCTAAGCTTAATATGCTGTATGGACTGATTTTATAAAAAATATGGAAAATATACAGACTTTAATTCAAATATGTACCAAAATCCAAAATATGGAAAATATGGAAAATAAAAGTAGCTTTTTTCAACACATTGTGAAACATAAAGATACCATAAATTAGTATTGATATTAGATTATTTAGTAAATATGTATTTATGTAGAAATTCATTATGTGATTATGAATATGACAGTATTTTACAATTATTCAGTGGCCCAATGTTGAATACATTGGGCCACTGAATAAAAATGACAATGTTGATGTTAAATAACATGAATGATGTAAATTCAGTGAGCTTAATTGAATATTATGTTCTTTTCCTTTTAACCATTTGCCCTAATACCAAGTTTTAACCTGACAAAATTAATCAGTATTATCGACATGAGTTAACTTCTACAGTAACCACCAAGTTTATTAAAATAACCCTTTCCAACCCATGACAACTCTAGTATATCATTAAATAGCTTGAAACAAGAAGAATATGAGTTACACCAGTTGGACTATAAGGGGCTCATATTGTGTATAACATTGAAAGTTCATAGTAAGTACTAGAAAATATATCATTGGACATCTCTTGAATGGTAATATCTCTCTTTTAAATTCTAAAGGGCACATTAATGTTTCCAATTTATGTGAAAAATAGATCCACTCTCATGACCTGAGGCCCTGTCTGAGGGATGTGAGTGACCCGCGAGTGGAGGGAGTGCACAAGGTGGTGACAGAAGTGTTGGATTTGTTAGGCAGACGACCTTAAGACCTCTAATATTGTTAGTGGTTATAGAGGGCTCGGCTTCTAAACTCATTATTATGCATTCATTTCTGCTTTTTTTTATCACAAAAGTACCTATTAAAAAAAGATTAAGTTATTTAATTTGTTTTCAATACTCAAATAAGTATAGAAAATTGTTATTAAAATTTAAAAAAACAATATTTACTATGTTGCCAATTCATTGAAACAATTTTAATATAGTTTTGAAGTGTCAATAATGGCAATTAGAAATTGTAGAATTAATTGTTGTGTAGTATTCTTATATGCTATAAGTGAACAGAATTTTGATTACCATATTTAAATTGAGTTAACGCCTATAATGTTAAGTAAATAATTGAACAAAATAATAGTGCATACCTAAAAAAGAAGATAAAGTGCTGTAAAACACTTTCTATTTTTTTTTTATTTCTTTTTCTGCAATTATTACTTTAATTATATTTTCAAATACTATTGTATTAATTTTATTTTTCAAGTAGTTTCAGGCACAAGTGATGGAAATTAATCCCAGAAAGTCATGGAAATTGGTCATTGTAATAGATGATATACCATTGTTGCAGATATTCATGGATATTGTAATTCCAAATGCCTATTGCAAGACCATGATCATGTATTTGAAGGTCATGCCAATACACATTTTGCTAATTTTGCAAGCATCATGGAATTTTGTGATTTCATTCATATTTAGCATTCACAAAACGTATATACATTAATGGTTCAATTCTTTTAGTGGGTATCATTTTTGACCAGGCAAGTTATTTTACAATTCTCATTAGGTAATATACTAGTGTTATAATTCTGTTATAGTTTCAAAGTGTAATATGAAGTTGTGCTCACAGAAGTATAAGATAAAAAATTCACATTCCCACTAGAAAAGAATCATAAACTCTAAAATGCTGGTTTTTTAGTAGGACATTGACTACAACTGTTTTCTATCAAGTTAATGGAGTATGACAATCTGTAATTTTCTTTTGAAAGATTATTAATTTTTATTTGAGTATCCGAGGAAGAAAGCTTTCAAGTTTTACATAATTTAGGGTTCTCCACAGTGTGCTGTTTGTGGCATATAGTATGGATAACATTGCATTGTCAAACATTATTCTATGATTTTGGCCGTTTTTCATCTTCAAAATGACCAGCGAAAATATCTCAGATTGTGCTAATGATTGTTGAGCAAGGAAATGTCATTACTGTTCTAACCATTGACCTTCTTGATAATTTTTAGAAACATTTCCCTAGCCAAGTGAACAAAATACTTTCCTCTAGTAAAATTTGACAAAACATGCACAATCAAATTTTACCTTGGTATTTTTTCATTGCCTTTTGCAACAGGAACAAGAAACAAATTTTCTAAATTTTACTCAGTCATATTCATCTTTTAGAATTAAATCGTTTTGAATATTCAACATCAGCAGATGTAGTTGGAACTTATTTGTAAGATGAAATCTGAGTCAATGTGAGATTAAAATTTGTAGTAAAAAAAAAAAAAATTTTTTAATAATATAAAATTTAGTAATAGGGATTCAGAGAAACATTAGTTAAAGAATACAACTACATTATTATTATTATTATTATTATTATTATTATTATTATTATTATTATTATTATTATTATTATTATTATTATTATTATTATTATTATTATTATTATTATTATTATTATTATTATTATTATTATTATTATTATTATTATTATTATTATTATTATTATTATCATCATCTTATTACTTATAATTTGTTTGCAATGAAGCCTCTGTGTGTTCACAAATTTGCTTGTATATTGTATTGTGTATAGTTTTACATGTTTCATTGCTTCTCTTGGCTAAATAAAAATGTGAATATTGAATTGTAATGATTTATAAATGCAACTTTATTTCCAGGCATGTTTCAGTGTATTAATTACACAGTATGTTATTTATTACAATCAGAGGTGTGATCAGGAGTTTTCTCTGTGTGTATGAAGTTCATCAAAAGTTCCAAAGAGTAACATCCTAAATTTTGGAGCAATCCAGAATAGTCTGCATTTAATAAAATAACTTGCCCAATTTAAAAGTCACTTCTGAACTGGTTATTAATTTGCTAAGAAAACACATTCAATAAAGTGAAGACTAATCATTTTGTCCCACAGTAAAGTGATGCGTCTTTTCCTACCTTACACAATACTAAAACTATGATTTATCCTGAACTCTCACTACTTTTATTCGCTGTTGTTGAGTGCACATTCCTCTCTACAATTTCTTTATTGTTGCATTCAGATAATAATAATAATAATAATAATAATAATAATAATAAAATATTAATAGTTCAGTTAAGAGAACATGTTTGGAGTGTAGGAGGTTAAATGCTCGCTAATAATGAGCTTATACATTGTCAAATGGGCAAAGAGTAAGCATTGAGACTGATTCAAATTGCAGACCCCGCAGGTAAATTAATGCTGGGCAGAATTATACATTTTAATTTCAGTTTTTAAATTAATTTAACTACTTTGATCTTCTTTTTATTGTATATTTGTACATTTAGATTACAGAAATTGAAATAACATAAGAAATATAAATATGATTTATATTGGTGATTTCTTCCAAACATTTTTTTTTTTGATTTTAATAGTATGTAAACCATTCATGAATTCATTGTAATTGTAAACTAAATGCTAATTTTATATAAATGAATTCTGTGCTAGTGAATGTAAGAATCCTAAGCATAATGAAGGTACTAATAGTTGAACCTTTTGCAACCAACATTAACATAAACATAAAACAAGAATATTAAATTTCGAAAATGAAAGATTAAAAGAAATAAAGAAAAAATGTTTGAAAATAATTTTCAGCTACATATTTAGCCATAGTTTAAATAAATCTTGAAATTTTTATAAAAAAAGTGTATTAAATTTGTTTTTTTTAATCACTAATAAAATTTGCTTCTTATATGTATTTGTGAAACAATTTTAAAGTAGCTTTAGTGAAGTAATTACTGATGTCTCTAAACACACTCTTAGTCTCCTTGTGTATTTTATCCATCTAATCACATAAATGATTGTGTACATCAATGTTACATTAGTTTTTTTTTTTAAAAATATTTTAATGTTAAATTCTAATAATTTATTTCTAGGTACATGCTGTTTTAGAATATTCTTTTTATAGGTAATCTACATTACATTATATTATGTACTTGTATATAATATAATGTAATTAACCTATAATATATAACTTCTTTTATTCAACAATGTAGGCATTTTCCTTAAAAAAAAAAATTTAATTTTGAGATTTTTCTTGTAATTTATTGTGAAATTTAATTATCTAAATGCGTAATTATTGCCAAAAATTATTCGATTATTTCCATTTTCACGGTAACTGGTGGTG